>CM032888.1:34444262-34459262 GCA_019176425.1 Megalops atlanticus
CTCTGTCTCCGTGGCCTGTAGCTCTGTCTCCGTGCCCTGCAGCTCTGCCTCCGTGCCCTGCAGCTCTGTCTCCGTGCCCTGCAGCTCTGTCTCCGTGGCCTGCAGCTCTGCCTCCGTGCCCTGCAGCTCTGCCTCCGTGCCCTGCAGCTCTGTCTCCGTGCCCTGCAGCTCTGTCTCCGTGCCCTGCAGCTCTGCCTCCGTGCCCTGCAGCTCTGCCTCCGTGCCCTGCAGCTCTGCCTCCGTGCCCTGCAGCTCTGTCTCCGTGCCCTGCAGCTCTGTCTCTCTGGCCTGCAGCTCTGTCTCTGTGGCCTGTAGCTCTGTCTCTGTGCCCTGCAGCTCTGTCTCTGTGGCCTGTAGCTCTGTCTCTGTGGCCTGTAGCTCTGTCTCTGTGGCCTGTAGCTCTGTCTCTCTGCCCTGCAGCTCTGTCTCTGTGGCCTGTAGCTCTGTCTCTGTGGCCTGTAGCTCCCTCAGGCTTCAGACCAGTTATCCACACATGGCCGCCAGAGTGGCCACCCTGCTGCGGGTGTTAGAGCTCATGCTCCTCTCACCTCCTCATCAGAAGTTTGCCAGGTGAGTGTCACCTGCGGTTTCCAAAAAGCCACTACTTGTGTCTCTCTTTCTTGCCTTAATGTATGAGTGCACACAGAGAAGAA
The DNA here is from genome assembly GCA_019176425.1 of Megalops atlanticus. Lineage (NCBI taxonomy): Eukaryota > Metazoa > Chordata > Actinopteri > Elopiformes > Megalopidae > Megalops > Megalops atlanticus. The sequence goes on from CM032888.1 coordinate 34,444,916, forward strand.
ATAATCCTTGACTTAAGGCTCGGGTATGACTCTAAGTTAAATTATGACATGTACAGAAACTAAGGATGCTGGTGCACTTTCTCTCAGTGCTCTCACACATCACCAGCATCATTAAAATCATCAGCTGGCTCTCCAGGGTCAGGCCCAGCTCTCCTGGGTGAGGCCCGCTTACCTGCTGCTGCACTCGACACCGTGGGCCAGTTCTGCACCAGGACCCCCTGAGCACCCTGCATCACTGCCGACTCCTCCATGTGCACCGAGCTGCAAGACACAACGCGTTACGCATACGTTACACACGTTACATCTCATACATATATATACGCATTAACCTCATATTGCACACACATTACACATGATACATCACGTTTCCTCAGAAAGCCCTGAGTGTATCCTTTCCGTCAGTGATTTGTTAAAGTGTGTCACTGTTGTGTGTTGTGTGAGCGGTGCGTGGCGGCGGGGTGTGTGGGACACTGACAGCGAGCCTCTGCACGGCCTGATGGGAGCGCCATCATTAGCTCCACCCACACGCAGGATTGGGCCAGAGGATTGTGGGGGTGGAGTCTGAGCTGCTGCAGTGGGCAGGAGCCCCCCTGAGTGAGGGGGGCGGGGTTTGAGTCAGGGGGCACAGAGCCAGGGCTCTCCCCAGCTTCTGTGGTGTGGAAGGACAGAATGGGTGCGTCTGTGACCTTCTCTCGAACCCTGTCCTTCACGGACGCTCAGAGCCATCACACCTGCAGACTCTCGTCTGCCTCTTTAAGTGATCTTCAGATTCATGTCTGAAAGCAGAGGAGTGATCTGTGAAGTTTAACATGGGTATAAGGCTTAGCAGTGCTTTGGTGTGAGTGTGTGAGAGAGTTAATGTCCCATAAAGGGAATGACCAGACCATCTTTGCGTGCCCCAAATCCCCCCATCTTCCCCCCCCCATTCTCACTGCACCCCTCCTGCCTACAACTCTTCAAATGATTTTCCATTAACCATGTGGGCAAGTTAAACATTTTCCACTTGCCAGTCATTAACTCACATACAAATAGGTAATAAGCATGTATGTATAAACAATACATTCTTAAAATATGCACAGCTGTTCATTATCAAGTTCAGAAAAAGGCATCAGCACTTCCTTGGATGTGTTTCTCATGTGTGCGCAACGATCAGCTTAGAACAGGTAAGTGCTAATGAAAGAAATAAAACTATTTCAGGTCTACAGTCTACACCGTCTGCAGTGAAAGTGACTGGATTAACAGCGCATGTGAAGACATGGTGACTGATCTACTCATGGGGCCCCATCTGAGCCTGGGGCCCCTGAATATCCCTACAGGCACCGAAACTCTGACACCCCCACAGAGATTGCACTGTGCCCCTCTGACACTGAGCAGGGCCAGCAGGAGCTCTCAGCCGAAGACTCAAACAACATCCCAGCATGCAGTGAAATAACTGAGTATCAGCAAAATGCAGTGGAAGAAGAAACATCCCTGAACAACAGTCAAAATCCACCTGCAGCCCACTCCACAGCCTGGCTCTGACTCAGTCTCTATCACAGAGGCAGCTGGCTCTGACTGTTGGTGCAACACTCATTTTTAAACTTATTAGTGACAGTATCCAGTTCATCATTAACAACACCAATATTACTCATCAATTCTTATAATTGTCTACATACCTCCTACTTAGTAATGGACTTGGAATACTATTAGTATACAGTTTTAATTACAATAATATAATGAGATCTTTTCACATTCAGGTTAATTAGATTTGTGTTCCTGCTAAAACACCACTGTGCACCCGGCTCCTTCCTCCTCTCTCTCCCTCTGTTCATCTCAATGCCGTCTGTGAGGCAGCAGAGAAAACAGTTCTCTGAACAGAGGAATACACTCTAACACACACACAGAAACACACACACACACACTCATACACATTGAAAGAGGAAAACTCCATTCAAGAACATTTAAATGCTGGAAAGTTAATGCATAAATATTCAGGATCAAACCATAATTAGCAGAGGAAATTATAACCACCTTTGAAACACTTTTGGTCATACTCCATTTCACTTCTGATTTTATATTTCACAAATAAGCATTAATTTAATGTTCTAGCTTCTAGTTTTAATGTGCAATCAAATCAGTCTTTTAACAAAACAGTATTTCAAATTCTTACTAATGTATAACACATTTTTTGTAAAAGGTTGCCATCTGTAAGCTATTCAACAGCATAAAGAACATGCTCTCTGTCACTGGCATTTCTGAGGTTCCCAGCTGAGCCTCTCACCTCTCCGTTTGTCTGGTTTTGGCTCAGTGAAGCAGCATGTTGTCAGACCGGTATGTAAATCTCCTCTTATTTCCCTTTGCATGTAGTAAAGATCCCCCAATATTAATTTGCAATTTACAGAGTCTGAAGTGGTAGCATTACCTTAGTGTAATTTACATAGTTATAACAAAGAGAATGAAGATCTGCTTTTAAAACCAACTCTACCATTTTAGGCCAAAAGGTCAATTTGAATTAAAGTTATTTAAAATGAATCAGCTGACCGTAAGGTGGAATGTTGGTTCGTCATGAAATACAGTCAAAAACAGATTCAGGGCACGATTCAAAAAAGACAGGTTGCTCTGCTGCTGTTCACTACTACAGATATCAAACCGGTTTCTTACCCTATCTGTAACACTATACACTGATTCAGGATCAGTGCTGTCCTTTCCCGCACTCTCTATGACACTATGCTCTCTGTGACGCTACACTGGCTCAGGGTCAGTGCTGTCCTTCCCCACATGCTCTGTGACACTGGCTCTCTGTGATGCTACACTGACTCAGGGTCAGTGCTCTCCGTGATGGTTGTGTTTGCGTTTGGCTGTGCCGTCTGTCAGCTCCTGTGTCCTGCAGCAGCAGTGGAGGGATGGCTTCACTGGGCGACGCTGCGCCGCACTGACCCACTTTCCGGTGCGTAGCGGGGGCCGGACGCACTGGCTGGTTGTGTTGTGCTCGTTAGGTCGCTGTGGAGACGCTGGGCTCCCTCGTTAAGGCTGAGAGGCGGGCGGGAGGTGGCCCCGACGCGGGTGCTAGTGGCCCCGGTGGCTGAGCCATGTGGGCGGAGCAGCAGCAAACTGCTCATCCTTCCCCTCCGCTGCCCTCAGAGCGCCCCCGCTGCCCTCAGAGCGCCCCGCTGCCCCCGCTGCCCTCAGAGCGCTCCCACTGCTCCCGCTGCCTTCAGAGCGCCTCAGAGCGCCCCCGCTGCCCTCAGAGCGCTCCCACTGCTCCCGCTGCCCTCAGAGCGCTCCCGCTGCTCCCGCTGCCCTCAGAGCGCTCCCGCTGCCCTCAGAGCGCTCCCCTCAGCGCCCCCGCTGCTCCCGCTGCCCTCAGAGCGCCCCGCTGCTCCCGCTGCCCTCAGAGCGCTGCTCCCGCTGCCCTCAGAGCGCTCCCACTGCTCCCGCTGCCCTCAGAGCGCCCCGCTGCTCCCGCTGCCCTCAGCGCCCCGCTGCCCCTCTGCTCCCGCTGCCCTCAGAGCGCTCCCGCTGCCCTCAGAGCGCTCCCGCTGCCCTCAGTAAAATCCTCTTCTTCCTTCTGCAGCGTCTGGCACAGGGCTCCATGCCTGAGATCCTCATATAGATCAGCCCATCCCTGCTTAACCTGCTCTGCAGGGGGGTCAGGGGGTCAGATCCTGACCCCACGTCAGAATGGGTTCTCCTGTGGCTGCAGCAGGTCAGGGGGTCAGGGGGTCAGATCCCGACCCCACGTTAGAATCGGGTCCCGGAACAGCAAGGTCTTACCTCTGCATTCCAGCTCTGAGTGATGCTGAGTACCGCCAGTCTGCATTTGGAGGTTTGGGCTGCGACAGAGAGAGAGAGAAAGAGACGGAGAGGGCAAGAGAGGGGGAGAGACAGAGAGAAAGAGAGAGAAAGAGAGAGAGAGAGAGAGAGAGAGAGAGAGGAAAAAGAGAGAGAGAAAGAGGAGGAGAGGAGGAAAATGGAGAGAGAGGGAGGGAGAGGGGAGAAACGTCAGCATGTCATCACACAGATCCAACATACTGCATACCATCTCAGTCATTAACCATGGTGTTCCCAGCAGAAGCGGGGGAGAGGGGCTGGGGTCGGGTGTGGCGGGGCGGGGCAGGGGCTGGGTCAGGGCAGGGCAGCGGGCAGCTGCTCTGTCTCCTCTCCTCACATGCTTACAGCGCCTCGGTCTGAGGCAGCTGGGCGGAGACACTCTTCCCTGAGCTTCACAGCCAAACGGTTTCCTTGGCAATATGGCTGTTACTGGGATGCTGCTGCTGGGATGTGTGGGCTGGCCACGCCCGTGCCGCCATGATGGGGCCGTCCTGCTGACCGCAGCGACTGCGGGGCTACCGCTCGGACACCCGTGAAAACAGGGAGAAGCATGAATCTCCGAGCCCTGGGAGGCCCACAGCTGCTCTGACCACACCACACATTCCAACTGTATCACCTGTACAGTGACAACTCCAAACCAGAGAGGGGACAGACAGAGCTGAGAGTGGAGATGTACCACATTATCACTCTGAAACACTGTCAGAGCTGAGACTCTTCCAGTCTCACTCTCTGCAGTCTGTAATCATCCACGCACTGCAGAGACCTTAGTACAAATCATTTTACTCACAGCACTCTTGCCCATTAGCAGGTGCTGCCATTGACAGGGCTTTGCTGATGTGCCTCTGTATCTCTGTGAGAACAGACATCCGTACACCAGGCCGAGAGGAGGCAGGGACGACCGTCACTGCGCATCACACCGGTCAGGGCTGTGAGTCACAGGCATGTGGCATCGGCAGTACACCACACCTCAGCGTGAGCGACACGGCCATGAGGAGGGTCTGAGGGTCCTGTCAGGTGTCCCCCCGTGCCGTGACTGTCTCTGTGGGGAGGGCTCTGTGGAGAGACGGGCGTCACTGACCCACGCCACAGCTCCTCTCTGAGGGGACACGCCTTACACGGATACAGCACACACTGGCCAATCACGTCTCGAATTCCCTTCCAATCACAGGAAAACATTCCTACCCGTCAGGAGGCTTAGCAGAACAACAGGCCTGACATTTAGTGAGGGGGACCAGAACAATCTTTAGCCAATATCCTCCCATTTTGCTTTGTACCACATTCATTTCCAATGTGTCAGAGCTACATTTTCTGGTCCTCTTCCTTCACACTCCTCTTCAGGCAGAAGGAGACAGACGGGCACCCAGCATCTCTCTCTCTCTCTCTCTGCGAGACTCACTCCTCACACCTGAGTCTGCAGCTGCTCAGCAAAGCAACAGAACGCGGGGGTGAGGATGGGGAGAGAGAGAGAGAAAGAGACTGTGTGTGTGTGTGTGTGACAGAGAGTGAGATAGAAAGTAAGAGTGAGAGAGAAAGAGTATGTGTGAGAAAATGAAAATAGTAGTGACAAATATCTTGAAAAATAAAAAAATATGATCAGAAAAGAGGACATGGCAAAAATAAAAGCAATTTAGAAGCGAAGCCAGTAAGTCATTATCCATGCTGAGATTTATGGTAACTAAGAGATGAGGTATTGGATTTAAAACACTTTAAATCCAGCACATTTGAATACATTTATTGCAGACAGGTGAAAAATTGACATTATCAGTACAATTTTTCATTTGCTGAACGTCATTAGATGGGTAGACTTTAGGTTCTGCCCTCACCTGTGTGGCCTGTGTGTGACACACCGATGGTGCCTATCCCAACCAACCGCGTGCAGAGGGGCTCTCTGCTGCCTGCAGAGGCTGCGCGTGTCTGTGACATAATCACATGACCGCTCTAATGTATTCTGTGTGACTAATTTGGCCTTATTTCACAGCACACACATATAAACACACACACACACACACACACACACAAAGTCTCTCTCTCTATTGTTGCGAGCTTTCTTGTTACACTAAAGTAATAATTTCTTTAAAAAAAGACCCGCCAGTGCTGAAGGACTTGATGCTCTAATCTGACAGGGTGGTGTAGCGGTAAGGAGCAGCAGTGTGGTGTAGCGGTAAGGAGCAGCAGTGTGGTGTAGCGGTAAGGAGCAGGTCACTGCTGCTGTATTCTTGAGCAAGGTGCTTAACTCTGAATTGCCCCAGTAAAAATCTGCATAAATGAATGAAATGCAAGTGATGCAAGTGGTTGTGGATAAGGGAGTCTGCTCAGCAATTGTAATGTAATAATAATGAAATCACCTCAGGAATGTCAGACACTCAACTCTAAAGCACTACCCATAATGCACTTCTACACAGAAAGAGATTAAAATGAAATGACACTTACTGAGACTGATTGTTAAAAATAACTGGATATGATGATGCATGAGGGCTGCAGAGGAAGGCCTTCTGACAGCGGCATCAAACACACATCAAACCCAAAAGCAGCCTGGGACCCCAGCGAACAGCGCTGGAGTCTCTCTGCTCATCCTGTCTTTGGAGGGCCAAACTGCCACAGGGACAGAGACAGCGTGAGACAGCGTGTGACAGCATGTGACAGCGTGCGACAGCGTGTGACAGCGTGGGCCTGCGGACGCGGGGACACACCTGGAGCGCGGCGTCCGGCATGCTGAGTCTGCGCACAAACATCTGGCCGCTCTGGCCAGTGAAGAAGCGCTCGGAGCCCATGGTGCCGCCGGGTGGGAGGCCCGTGTTGTAGAACATGAAGGTGTCGCTGCCCGACGTGGCGGTCAGGCAGGTCTTGTAGCAGTACGTCTTGGTGAGGGAGCCGTTGCCCCGAACCTCGATGTAGTGCGGCTCCACCTTCAGGTCGCGCCGCAGAACCACGTTGTTATTGGGCTGCTGGCCGCTGGCCCCGCCCCCGGCCCCGCCCTGCGGGGGGGTCTTCTGGGAGGAGCAGCAGGGGCAGCAGGAGCCGGCCTGGGTGCAGTAGGCGTGGCAGCGCACGATGGCCAACACCACCACGGTCAGCAGGAAGACGAAGGTGGTCGCGCTGAGCGCCACGATCAGGTAGAGCGTGACGTTGGAGAAGATCAGCGGGCTGTGAGGCTTCATGATCCGCTTGGGGTCGGGGGTCAGCTTGGGCGGCACCTCCATCACGGCCACGTGGACGGTGGCGGTGGAGGAGCGGGGGGGCTGGCCCTGGTCCCGCACCAGCACCGTCAGGCTGAAGAAGGTGGAGTTGTCCTCCACGATCTTGCGGGTGGTGCGGATCTCTCCGGTGTACTCGTGCACCTTGAACAGGTCGGGGTCGGTGGCCTGCTCCAGGCTGTAGAGCAGCCAGGCGTTGTGGCCGGCATCTGCGTCGTACGCCTCCACGCGCATCACCAGATGCCCCGCCTCCGCGTTCTTCGGCACCGTCTCGGCGGAGCGCGTGCCGTTGGCGGGCGGGTACAGGATCTCGGGGGCGTGGTCATTCTGGTCCATCACGTACAGGTAGACGGTGGCCACGCGGCTGAGGGGCGGGATCCCGGCATCCTGAGCCTTCACCTGGAAGTGGAACTCGCGCAGCGTCTCAAAGTCGAAGGAGCGCAGGGCGTAGGCCGTGTCCCCACGCACCGACACGTACGAGGTGACGGGCACGCCGTGGTTGTTGTCGTTGAGGACGGTGTAGGTGATGCGGGCGTTCTCGTTGATGTCGGCATCCTGCGCTCGGACGCTGCAGAGAGATGCCCCGGGAGCGTTGTTCTCCGTCACGTACACGGTGTAGGACGTCTGCTCGAACCGCGGCGGGTTGTCGTTCACGTCTGCCACGTCCACCTGGATGGTCTTTTTGGAAGAGAGGGGCGGGGTGCCGCCGTCCGTGGCGCTCAGCGTGATGTTGTAGGCAGGCGTCGTCTCCCGGTCCAGGAAGGCGGAGGTCACCAAGGTGTAGTAGTTCCTGAAGGGTTTGACCTTAAAGGGCAGGCCAGGTGGGATCTCCAGACTCACCTGCTTGTTGGGGCCGGAGTCTCGGTCCGTGACGCTGATCAGGGCCACCACTGTGTCAGCCCGGGCGTCCTCCCGCACCGGGCTGGACAGCGAGGACAGCACGATCTCGGGGACGTTGTCGTTCACGTCCACCACCTCCACCACCACTTTGCAGCTGACGGCCACCGCGGCAGCACCCTTATCCATGGCCTGGACGTACATCTCGTAGGAGCTGGTCTCCTCATAGTCCACCGCGCCGCGGACCCTGATCTCTCCTGAGTTTGGGTCCAGGCTGAACACCTGCCTCACCCTCTCCGGGGTGTAGCTGCTGAAGGAGTAGATCACCTCTCCATTGCTGCCCTCGTCCAGATCTGTCGCGTTTAGCTTTATAACCAGAGTGTCCTTTGGCGAGTTTTCTAACAATTTCACTTTGTACACTGAGCTGTCAAAAACCGGGACGTTGTCGTTTGAATCCAAGACACGCACGTTTATTTTCGCGGTGCCCGTCCGCGCGGGAGTGCCACCGTCGACAGCTGTCAGAATTAGCTGATGGGAAGCTGCCTGCTCGCGGTCCAGAGATTTTTTAAGCACGAGCTCCATCAGCTTGCTGTTCGGGGAGGGTTTACTGGAGTCCAGCGCGAAGTGCTCGTTTGGGCTGAGTCGGTACAGTCGAATGGAATTTGAAGCATCGTCCGCATCTTGCGCGCTCTCAACAGGGAAATGAGCCCCGGGTGAAGCGGATTCTGAAATGTCCAGCTGGTATTCGTCCCGGGGGAACTGCGGTGCGTTATCATTCACATCCAATATCTCCACCTCCACGTTATATTCTTCTAAAGGGTTTTCAACCACCACCTCCAGATTCAAAAGGCATGTGCTGCTAAACTCGCAAATCGCCTCTCTGTCTATTCTGTCATTAATCAGCAATTTTCCATTTTTGTGATGAATGTTGAAATACCTTTTTACGCTGTCCGAGGTGATTTTTATCCGTCGCGAGGAGAGCTTTCGGAGATCGAGACCCAAATCCTTCACAATATCTCCAACGACCGATCCATCTTCCAGTTCCTCTGGAATAGAGTACCGAATTTGTGCAGATGCAAGGCCACCAAATAATAAAAATATAAAATAAAAGGAAATAGGCATATTCTTCCTGATGCTGGTACAGCTCCCTGCGCGAGCCATGGCACAAAATCCGCAGACGGATTAAAATCAGTTTTCCGTCTTTTTAGCTTGCAGTGCGTTTCCTCGAGCCACAACATTAAAACACTGTTGTATTTTATCCCGTTACGTACAAGACGACCAAAGCATCCTCTCAGTTTTGTTTTCAAATCGCCAGCTCCTCGATTCATCCATGTTTTCTTTTGTCTGCGCTTTTTTCCCTCCGCGCGACTGCCTCGTTTCCCTGACGCGGGTGCTGCCTCGCGCTCTCGAGCACTCGCGCGCTCTCTCCCGCCGCCCCGCGCGCTGCTGCGGGGGAGGGGCGGCTCGCGCACACGCTGCCTGCTGCATTTCAGCACCTCAGAAAAGAGCAGCGACAGAAAGGAAAGCGAATGGCTGCACGGCACAGCTGAAGCAATAGTAACCAGTATTTGCTGTGACCATACAGCTATTTATCTCCGTTGAACTTTTTTAACTGGTTAGTTCACAGCAAAGGGATTAAGAACAAAGACCATGCATTCCCCCTGTTCGGTGCTTACTGTGTAATGAGTCTAGGTAAACTCATTAACGCCTTACGGGAACGCCCTAGCGATTGTCTCCAAATTCTTCGATGGTAATTAGATGAAAAATGCAATTCCGCCAAACTCTGAACAACAAGTATTTGGTCAGATTCGGAAACAGGGTTAGTCTTTCTTTGCTGGAATGAGATCTTGCATTTCAGTCTGCTTGCGTAGCAGATGCTGCTTATGTGTTAGATTTACAGCTGCGTATTCAGTGAGAAAACCTGGGTTACGCAAGTGCTTAGCGGCAGCTCCTTTCCTGCGAAAGGAACTACATTTACATTTACATTTATTTATTTGGCAGACGCTTTTATCCAAAGCGACGTACAAAAGTGCAAATAGTGAGCAAACAACAGGCACAAGAGCAAGATGTGTAAAGGTCATATAATGCAAATAGTGCTGAAGCTGAGCGCAAAGTCAGTGACGCGAGCCAACTAATCTGAACTAGGATTGCATCTCAAATACAATTACAGAAAGAAAAATGGAGTACCGCTATACTACCTAGACAAGTGAGCAACAAGTACAAGGCAGGAGTCAGATTCACAACATCAAAGTTACAAGGTCGAAGAGGGAGGTATCAGTCCAGGTAGAGTCTGAAGAGGTGTGTCTTCAGCGCACGTCTGAAGGGTTGGATTGAACTAGCAACCTACTGGCCTTCCTTACTGCTACATCACACTGCTGCCCTGCTCCTTACTGCTACATCACACTGGTGCCCTGCTCCTTACCGCTACACCACACTGCTGCCCTGCTCCTTACTGCTACACCACACTGCTATACCACCACACTACTGCTCCCTACCGCTACACCACACTGCTGCTCTGCTCCTACACGACACTGCTGCCCTATACCACCACACTGCTGCTCCTTACCGCTACACCACACTGCTGCTCCTTACTGCTATACCACACTGCTGTCACGGTCTCTGCTGAATAAAAGCTTACTGAAGAGCTGACCACCACTTATCTGACAAGTTCAAAACTGACAGTGAGAGGCTGGCTGGTAGTTCCCCCTCCTCACCATTTCTGAGAATGATGGCTCAGATGATCTAATACAGGGATTACCATGCCATGGTATTTTTTTCTTTGCTTTTTTATTATTCATCACACAGGATTGCTTTATAAGCGTAATCTCCATTATCATCATCATGATTGACTCAGTACTCCAAGATGTCCCTCCCTATCCTCATGTGCGTCCAAACAACGTATCTAACAGTTATTCTGAAACCCGTACAGTAACTCAAAGCACTTAACTAATGGCAGGAGTGTGCAGGCATGTGGTAATGTAGCATGTCCTCTTTACTGATCCATTCGTCAGCTGTTTCTGAGGATGGGAGCTGACCTGAGTTAGATTGCTGCCTTACCTGCATGGCATTGATTGCACTGAATAAACCCAAAGGAAATGACTGAAAAGATTCCTATTTAAAGTATAATGCATTTTAACATATACACATTGTAAATAGTGTGAGGCTGGGACCCTTTGTGTCTTCAATAAGAAAGTGAGCATTATTGGATTCATATTTTAAATGACTGTTTCTGGCATCTGCAGGAGTGAGGAGGACGGGTGGGCGGGGCCAGGTCTGCTTGCTGATGGAGATGCAGCTGTCAGATTAAAGATGGCTGCTGAGCACCTTTCCCACAGCGATGCACAGTCACTGCAGTGCAGGAGTCTGAGGCAGCAGCTGCACACGCCCCATCTCAGCGGCGGACAGGGGCGTGGGAAAGTCAGATCAGTAATCCACCCAAAGCAAAACACTGCCGTTTCAATAGAAAACACATTTACACTGGACAGAGGCAGCGCATTTCCCTAACAGGACCGTCACCGAAACAGGCTCATCTGCGGTTTAATCACTGAAACATGAGTGACTGAAGCTCCCAGAGGAAACTGGTCAACCCGAGGCCTCTAATTAAAACATCCATGTTTATCACAGCTCTGTGACATCAGCGAGGGCATCAGACACCTCCCAGCTCTCACAGAACCATCTGCCTTTGTATTAATCTGATGACACATTTTAATAACAATAATAATAATCAACAATCACTGAAACCAAAAACATCCACAGAAATGCATTTTTACACAGTCTTTGTAGAAAGGGCCACATTCTCTAGTCATGTCTTTGTCTTTGTTTGTGCACCACCCCCACCTCTCACAGGCACTTGTTTACAACCCAATTGTAACCTGCCCAAACCGGTCCTGCTGCTCCCCTTATCAGCAGGACCCCCGCAGGTAACCCGAGGCACAGGCACACCCCCAAGGATGGCCCCCAGGTCACAATTTGCCCTCTGACCTGTCCGTATCCTTCAGCCACCAATCAGAGCCTCAACAGGGCCAAGGATATGGGACAATATAAAGGTCAGTACCACACCAATACCTGCAGAGTGAAGAACTGGGGAGACCAAGTCTTTGGGGACCAAGCATTGTGTTGTTGTTGTGTGCGTCTGCCCAAGTAAGTACTATGCCTGAGTTCAACTGGTTGTAATACAATTGTCTGTAGAGAGAGAAGGGTGTGGGTGCACGTCAATTAAGATAGCGTTTGTCCGTTATGTGTAAATGTTCTCATTGCCATACCATTAACACAGTTAAGAGTCTGTACTGTACAGCTATCCCAGTGCAATGTACACTGCAATACCGTTTGAATGCCTGCTTGTACATATTGAATACAGATGATAAATGTGTATATATATAATTTCTATAATAGGATGATCATGTGGCATTGTATATTGCACATTCCCAATATGATCCACCAGTAATTCAGATTTATTCTTCCTGCTTATTCCTTGCAAGAAACCACACGCACAAACAACACACCTTCCAAAATCCTCAATAAAATTCTGAACCTGGAACCTGACTCCTGTGTCCTGACCGATACCCCACTGTCACATCAGCATTAACCTGAGCCTAGTTTACGGGTGAAACTGCCCCTTCAGTTTCAGTCTTGCAAAAAGGAATATGTTTCAACATGAAGAGAAGCTGTTTACAGGAAGCTTCTCATGGAGAGATGGAATCTGGAGTGAGTGGTAACGGCAGTAAAACGTGAAGGACTGATGATGGATCAGTGATGATGCGATTCGCAGCAGAATGGATCCGAACACCCGGCTCCTCATGGATAAAAGGCTTCCTGGTCTGAGCAGGCCGCTGGTGCTGCTGATTCACCACTGCCCCCCCCCACTCCACCGCCGACTCACAGACCCGTCAACCCAGCGCAGCTGACTCTGCCGTCCCGCTAGACAACATGGCGGGTGTGAGTCAGGCAGACACCGTGGACAGCCGAGAGAATTTCACACTGCGAGGATCAGCAACACGCCACACCCTGTTCAGGACCCGAGATGCATGAGATTAATACTGACACCCGCCCCACCTGCTACCTGCAGAGAGGAGCAGAGCTCAGAGCGTGCCGTGAGGTCACAGCCGAATCTCTCCGCTCCAACCCTCCCTCAGCCCACTGAACCAAGACAAACGCTGATGTTTTTCCCTGGGATTTCGAAAACACTGCCCAGGACAGAAAGCAAACTGCAGGCCTCTGCATCTGCAGGCTTTGAGTCGGAGGGCTGGAGGAGATAACGCTCAGAGCTGACATTTAAACATGCCCTTCCACAGGGACTTACACATGTTTGCAGCAATCGGAGATAGAGAAAGGACAACTGTAATCTCATCAATTACACATAGCAGAGAAGCATAATACCTGGCCTTTGCAGCACACAGGCGCGTGTTCTGTATGCTGCATTTCTGTCTGGGGAGACAGAGATCCCTCTGTACTCATCAGAAACCTCTCCATCTGTTTCTTTAACCGCAGGTTGGTTTTATCTGCGGGTTACAATTAAGCTGTCTCAGTTTCACTTTAAATAACCACCCCTCCCCCCAAAAACTCTCATTATCCCTGTTGCAGTTCAGTGCTGTTCCTGCAGAAACAGACTTTGCGTTGGACAGGTGGTGGAAGGCCCCAGTTTGTGTCCCTCTTTGAGTCCTGAGCTCAGATGTGCCCTGATTATATTAAATAGATAAAGCTCATCTTCAAACATTTCAGAAGTTCAAAACAAATGAAAAAATGCTCACGGCTTGTTTTGGTAAAGCTAATTTTCGGAAAAAAGAAGAGTCAGTGAGTCTCTGATTTGTCAGTGTGGTCAGTCAGTCTCTGATATGACAGTGCATATTATGCATTACAGGGCTGTGCTGAAGGCAGGAGAGTGTGTTCTGTTCAGGAAGGAATCGTGTGTGAGTGGGTGATGGAGACAGAGGTGCAAACAGTACAATTCTGCAGTCAGACCGATAAGAACCCCCCAACACACCTGAGACACACCTGCGACACACCTGCAACACACCTCCTCCTCTACCTGCACTCCTTCCCCTCCATGCTGGCACACAAACACCTGGCATGTCGCTTGCAGGCAGATATTAGGTGTGCAATATTAATGATTATTCATATAGATTATTCAAGGAGGGCTAATCATTTATGCTCACCATTCACTGCACACAATTTTATGAAGCTGTTAACTGAATTTAAAACCCATCTGTTATACTGTGTTTAATGAGCGGAGTCTTACTCAGTCATCTTACTCTGTCAGCACCTGCAGAGATTTACCCCCGCTGTTCTGTCCTCACACTGTTACACCCATCTCACATTCACATAAACACACACACACACACACGCGCACACGCACACGCACACACACACACACACACACACACACACACATCCACACACGCACGCACACATCCACACACACACACACACACACACACATCCACACACGCACACACACACACACCTTCATGCAAACACACACACCCACACCCACACACACCTTCATGCAA
>CM032888.1:34464262-34569262 GCA_019176425.1 Megalops atlanticus
AACTAAACCAAACCACTAAACTACTATGTCACTCCTGTTAAAACACATTCAAACATTTTATTTCCAAAGCCATTAGGTCCGATTACCAGGGGACAACCTCCGGACGTCTAATCCATATTTCATTCTAAAAGGAAAATTAACTTGCTGTCAGTGTACAGGACAGGATTAGGAATGGCATAACCCACTGAACAGCACACTGTGAAGAAAACGTTTTCAGCCCGTCACTTTTAAAATGGCTACTGAACTGCCACCAGTGCAGAGGTTCTGACACAACAAGTTACAATGAGTTATAAAACACTCCTCTCAGAGTGGTGCAAAATCTCATCAGGATTTTAAAAGGTCAGTGAAATTCTGCCATGCCTGCGAGAGAAGTGTATGTGGTCACTAATGACCTGCACAATCTTGCGTAAAGAATATTAATGTAAGATCTTCATCTAATGATTTGAAACCCAGCAGGCAATATCTGACAAAGCCATTGATAAGCCATTGCCTTCTTGGATATCATATGACATCATATTGCATCATATTTTCCAACACCTCTAAATCCCAACGTATCTATTCTGTGTAATATTTCATAGCTAACAATTCACAGCGAAGTTTTAATTCAATTCAATTCAATTAATTTTTATTTATATAGCGGTTTTACAACACAAGTTGTCACAAAGCAGCTTTACAATGATCCCAGGCCTGAGATCCCAGGATTGAGCAAGCCTAAGGCAACAGTGGCAAGGAAAAACTCCTAATAGGAAGAAACTAATGAGCAGAACCCGGCTCAGAGGGGGAGCCCATCTGCTTCTGGCTGGCGCTGGGCAGACAGAGTTAAAAGGCAAAACTTAAAGTTGAACAATGTACTTTAAGATATTTGAGATTAGAAGATAGTAATTAATAAGAGCAGAGTGATTATAAAAATGTCTTCTAGGTTGTCCGGTTCTTGGAATGCAAGTTACAACAGTTTACACAAGTTAAACAGGTCTGCTATAAATACAGTTTTTTTACGATTTGAAACAGTTCCTTGGCTGTTATTTGAGCAAAGAAAGGTACCATCTCTTCGGCTTGGGTCAATGTAGTCAGGTTTGGAGGAAGCAGTCGGGCAGCGGCGGGGATTGCGGGCTCACTGAGAGGCCGTAGGATGAGGGTTCAGCACCACGGCGGCGGACAGCGTCCGTTTCCTGCGCCCGCTTCCTGCGCCGCTGCCGCTCGGCCAGCTGCGGGCCGCTTCACTCCGAGCTGCGCGAGTGGTTATGTCCTCACTGTAATCAAAGTGTTTAAAGACTATCGCCCTTTCATTATTGTTTATTAGGACACATGGCGCGTCCTCCTGATTGTCACTTGGTAATACAATACTTTTATTTTGAATCAACATCAGCGGTTGCAAAAATATAGGCCTACATCCTCAGTCAGTGTAGCCTACTAGTCTGCTGGATTTAGCTTCACTGACATGGCTAGCTAGGTGGCTAACCAGCTACGTGCTTAGCCGGCATAATATGTAGCAACCCAGCAAGCTGGCCACTCCGCTAACATTGTTCATTTTAGTTTTCTCAAGGAGGAGGTAGCAACAACAATCTCTGCAATCTGTGTAAATGACTTAAGAAGCCGAATTTAAAATGCAAGCAAACAACATTGCCGATAGTTAATGACAATCGCCCGTCACACCGTTTAATGAAGTGACATCGGTATCGTTTAATCAACACTGAATATGCTTCCTGCGTGATTCTCTTTATACGGTACAGACCGGTGACAGCCTCAAGCGCTGAATTAGTTGGTCGTTATTAAAAACATGAGATGTATTGCTGTGCCCATTAGATTCGACATGGCTCCTACATGTTAATTCAGCTTTCATCGCAAAAGCTCGCGTTTTTCCAAGACACGACTGACACAATGCATCTAATAAAGTGGCATGAAAAGTTGAGTAAACAGGACACCACTAACCACACAGGAAGGAGCGGCAGTGCTGACATCACACATGTGTGCCTAGGTTGACATGTAAGTGCAAAGCAATATGTACAATTTCAATGCTCATTTAATGTTTGTTTTATGTTAATTTCAAACATAAAGCAAAAGTATAAACACACATGCAAGTAGACCTCACATGCCCAATTACATAAGAGAAAAAAGATCGCGCTTGGGTAGGGGGGTTGAGATGTAGCCTGAAGAGGTGGGTCTTCAGCCTGCGATGAAAGATGGCCGGTGTTTCAACTGTTCTAACCGAAACATGAAGCTCATTCCATCACGCAGGGGCTAATAAGGACTGTGGGCGTGACCAGGATGCGATGTTACGAGAGGAATGAACGGCCTTAGCGCAGTGATCTGAACGGCTGTGGAGGGCCAGCCGTTCCCCGAAGGTAGGAGGGAACCTTTCCCCTCACCGCTCGTGAGGCTGAAACCAGTGATCTGAAGCGCATGCGAGCTGTGTCCGTTAGCAAGTGAAGGGAAATCAGGAAGGGTGACACACGGGAGAATTACTACAATTGGGCACGGACACATGAATGATGAAACCAAAAATATAACGGAAAGCAAGTTTTTATAGAGAAAAAGGGTCCACAGGTGCAGCTGAAAAAAGTACGTTTACTATCCTTTAAACGCGTTTGAAGATATGTACTCATACTGCACGCATGATATGTAAATGATAGCATCTTACCTTCTCGCTGTTGGGGAGAGTGTGGTTCCGTTTAAAAGTGTCCCCTCCATTAATACTGATCAGTTCCGCATCTGCAGGCGGAAACGGCGCGGGGAAAACCACAACGTCACTCTTCAGTGTGTCTGAGCTAAAACACACGTCATACTGCTGAGTAGATTTAGCGTAAGACCAGCTCCCGTCAGGGTGTGTGGTGATCACTGGGGCGCTGTGTATACTCAAACCGCCGTCTGCTCTGTGGCATTTTACTGCTATTAAACTAATCAGGCTCAGTAAAAATATAACTGACACCGAAATAATGCCGATCAGCAAATACAGATTCAAATCTGAGAAGCTCTCCTCCTTCACCGGCAGCTGTCGGAACGATGTCTGGATTTCACCTGTACTTTCAACAACCACAACATCAATAGACACAGTCGCCGACAGCGAAGGTTCTCCGTGGTCAGAAACCAAAATAACCAACGGGTGCGTCTTCAAGTCATTGTCACTCATCCGCCTCTTAGTCCTTATTTCCCCGGTGCTGCTTCCGATTCGGAAGAGGCTGCTTCCCTTGGGCTCGGCGATGTGATAAGAAAGCAGCGCATTGTAGCCAGAGTCTGCGTCTACAGCCCTGATCTTGGCCACAAAGTAGCCCGCTTCAGCAGAGTACGGAATGTTCTCAGTATTAACCG
The DNA here is from genome assembly GCA_019176425.1 of Megalops atlanticus. Taxonomy (NCBI): domain Eukaryota; kingdom Metazoa; phylum Chordata; class Actinopteri; order Elopiformes; family Megalopidae; genus Megalops; species Megalops atlanticus. The sequence goes on from CM032888.1 coordinate 34,467,569, forward strand.
AGCCCTGGTCAGAATATGGCGGGAGAACCCCAGGACTGTTGTCATTCTCATCCAGGATGAAAACGTTCACAGTCGCGTTGCTGCTCAGTGGAGGAACACCAGAGTCTGTGGCCTGAACTTGAAACTGGAGCGTTTTTACTTCCTCGTAGTTAAAAGACTGCAGGCTGTATATCTCTCCACTCACAGAGTTCACGTTGACGGCTGATGACGGGGCGCGCCTTTGCCAGAACTCCCAGTAAAGAATAAGTCACTTTGGCGTTGTCGTTTAAATCCGGATCAAAGGCAGATACGGTGTGAATCACAGAGCCCACCTGACCGTTTTCTTTCACATACACATTAATCACGGGCTCTGCAAAGCGCGGCGCGTTGTCGTTCACATCAGAAACGTGTACAGTAATAACGCTGGTGCTGGAGAGAGGCGGAGTCCCTTCATCTGTAGCTGTGATGGTGACGTTGTACTGAGAAGCGCTCTCTCTGTCCAGCGGCCCGTCAACCACTAAAGAGTAATAGTTCTTATAGGAGGACTGCAGTTTGAAAGGAACAGCACCAGATATATGACAAAGCATATTTCCATTCTTGCCAGAATCCTGATCTAACAGGGTTATTAGCGCTATTGTTGTGTCCTTACTGGCATCTTCTCTAACTGTGTTCAGCAGCGAGGTGACTGATATTTCCGGAGCGTTATCATTTACATCAACCACTTCAACTAGGATTTTACAGTGGGTCGCGCGGGGGGGAGTGCCTTTATCCTTCGCCTGCGCGTGAATTTCATATGCTCTGTTTTCTTCGTAATCAACGTTGCCGTTAACTGTAATATCACCAGTGACAGGATTTATACGGAACATGCTATTGCCATTATCATCGTGTTCCTGGTTTATGAATTCGTAAACTATTTCACTATTTAACCCCTCGTCCAGATCGGTCGCGTTCAGAGAGAGTATTGACGTTCCCGGCGCAACATTCTCAAGCAAGCGCACTTTATAAAGGGGTTTGCTGAATGCTGGACTGTTATCATTAGTGTCCATTACGTTAACAATAATCTGCAAAGTCCCGGATCTGGGAGGTTTTCCTCCGTCAACAGCAGTCAGTAGGAGCTGAATCACAGGCTGTTTCTCTCGGTCTAAAGCTTTCTGCAGCACTAACTCGGCAGATACACTCTGCTCTCCGCCGCTCTGTACATCCAGGGAGAAGTGCTCATTCGGACTCAGCTTGTAGCTCTTTACCGAATTACTGCCCACATCGGGGTCATTAGCTATAGGAAGAGGAAATCTCTCTCCGGCAACAGAAGACTCGGAAATATTCAAGTGCTTGTCTTTCACACGGAAGCCTGGAGAATTGTCATTTATATCTAATATATGTACTTCGATGCGGAACAAACTGAGGGGACGATCAACGATGGCTTCGATATTTACTGAGCACTTCAGGTTATTCGGACACAGTTCCTCTCTGTCGATTCTTTCATTAACAAACAGTACCCCAGTCTTTAAGTTTACCTCAAAATATTTCTTTCTCGATCCAGAAAGAATTTGAAACCTGCGGACTCCAGATCCTGCGTGTTTAGGTTCAGATCCTTGGCGACATTACCGACGATTGTCCCCTTGTTTGCCTCCTCGGAGATGGAATACGCGAATTGCCCGGAAACCGCATCGAGGACACAAAGCAGAAGCAAAATACGCGCACTGGAAAACAGGAGTAGATCCGCCATTTTCTGCCTATATACACTTGCGTGAGTCCACATGTTAAGAAAACCTCCCACAGAGGAACACAGCACGGCTGGAAGGGGTCATTCCGGCGACAGTCTGCGCACAGGGCGAACAAAGCATCTGGTGTCTGCCTTCCTCTCAGAAAGGAGGAGGAGCCGAGTGAAAGCACGCGCCTAGTTAAACCACAGAGACACCTCGTGGACATTTCAGTTAAGATTATTCAGGTTTGTGATTTGATGTGTAATATTCCTGGATTGCTCCTTATCCCCTGGCCAAAAAGGAGATATCTGTTTCTATAAATCTACACTACACGTAAAGTGACAACTGCAGTAATTTACGCCTGCTCACGAGCAGCAAAACACAAACCAGATCAGAATAAATGGAAAACCTTCCTGAAACCCCTGTCGATTCGCCACAGTTAAACCACGGACATCAATCTGTATGGAATATTTCATTCAGTGACTCGTGAACTTGAAAAGTGATTATGGTATCGTCCTTGCCCTCACCTTAAAATCATTACACAGAAAGAAGCAAACGAAGACGCCAAACATTTACTCATGACGTAAACTCGCACCGATAGCGGCTATCTATATTTGAAAATAATATAGGCCTAATAATGTGAGTATGTGAGCGGATGTTGTCATGGAAGAATTAAATGCAAACGTACAGTGCTGTTTCCTAATGTGGCAGCCAATGTTTCTGTTTTCAAACAGAGAAAGAGTCCAGGACGTGAGCAAACGTAATGCTGTGAAAATGTGTCCAGGAAAATGTTACGTGAAATTTGCGATGGAGATGGAGAATTCCGATTCGCCAGCGATATCTCAAATCACGACTTGGACAATGTGCACAGCGGACATTTAACAATACAACATGGAATAAATCACAAAAGCAAAATAACAAACAAAACTACAGTCAGAAAAAATGTTCTACCTAAAACCATACTGAAAACGATTAACGATGATTAAAATTCGCCCGTACCCAAATTTCCTTAAAATTGAGGGAAGAAGTGATATTACCAAAAACTGTAGATGCGGAGTTCAAAACAACCCGACTCTAAAAGTTTTTATAAAAATTCTTACCTTCTCGCTGTTGGGAAGAGTGTGGTTCCGTTTAAAAGTGTCCCCTCCATTAATACTGATCAGTTCCGCATCTGCAGGCGGAAACGGCGCGGGGAAAACCACAACGTCACTCTTCAGTGTGTCTGAGCTAAAACACACGTCATACTGCTGAGTAGATTTAGCGTAAGACCAGCTCCCGTCAGGGTGTGTGGTTATCACTGGGGCGCTGTGTATACTCAAACCGCCGTCTGCTCTGTGGCATTTTACTGCTATTAAACTAATCAGGCTCAGTAAAAATATAACTGACACCGAAATAATGCCGATCAGCAAATACAGATTCAAATCTGAGAAGCTCTCCTCCTTCACCGGCAGCTGTCGGAACGATGTCTGGATTTCACCTGTACTTTCAACAACCACAACATCAATAGACACAGTCGCCGACAGCGAAGGTTCTCCGTGGTCAGAAACCAAAATAACCAACGGGTGCGTCTTCAAGTCATTGTCACTCATCCGCCTCTTAGTCCTTATTTCCCCGGTGCTGCTTCCGATTCGGAAAAGGCTGCTTCCCTTGGGCTCGGCGATGTGATAAGAAAGCAGCGCATTGTAGCCAGAGTCTGCGTCTACAGCCCTGATCTTGGTCACAAAGTAGCCCGCTTCAGCAGAGTACGGAATGTTCTCAGTATTAACCGAGCCCTGGTCAGAATAGGGCGGGAGAACCCCAGGACTGTTGTCATTCTCATCCAGGATGAAAACGTTCACAGTCGCGTTGCTGCTCAGTGGAGGAACACCAGAGTCTGTGGCCTGCACTTGAAACTGGAGCGTTTTTACTTCCTCGTAGTTAAAAGACTGCAGGCTGTATATTTCTCCACTCACAGAGTTCACGTTGACGGCTGATGACGGGGACGCGCCTTTACCAGAACTCCCCAGCAAAGAGTAAGTCACTTTGGCGTTGTCGTTTAAATCCGGATCAAAGGCAGATACAGTGTGAATCACAGAGCCCACCTGACCGTTTTCTTTCACATACACATTAAACACGGGCTCTGCAAAGCGCGGCGCGTTGTCGTTCACATCAGAAACGTGTACAGTAATAACGCTGGTGCTGGAGAGAGGCGGAGTCCCTTCATCTGTAGCTGTGATGGTGACGTTGTACTGAGAAGCGCTCTCTCTGTCCAGCGGCCCGTCAACCACTAAAGAGTAATAGTTCTTATAGGAGGACTGCAGTTTAAAAGGAACAGCACCAACGAGATGACATTTCACAAGTCCATTTTTACCGCTGTCTTTATCTGCTACTGTTATCAAAGCGACCACCGTGCCAGTTTGAGCGTCTTCCTTAACGGGGCTCATTAGCGACGTTACAGAGATTTCTGGCGCATTGTCGTTTACATCAACAACTTCGACTAACACTTTGCAGTGAGTACTGCGAGGAGAATGCCCTCGGTCTGTCGCCTGCGCGCGGATTTCATATGCTGCGTTTTCCTCGTAATCTAAACTCCCCTTAAGAGTAATTTCTCCTGTTTTCGGATCAATGGCAAAAATATCAACAGGATCCAGACTCCCTCGTTTAACTAGAGAATATAAAATCTCGCCGTTTACTCCTTCATCTAAGTCCGTGGCATTGAGGGTGAGTATTGTTGTTCCAAACGGAACATTCTCAGACACACGAACTTTATACAATGAGCTGCTGAATGATGGACTGTTGTCGTTGACATCTATTACGTTAACAGTGATCTGCAAAGTCCCGGATCTGGGAGGTTTTCCTCCGTCAACAGCAGTCAGTAGGAGCTGAATCACAGGCTGTTTCTCTCGGTCTAAAGCTTTCTGCAGCACTAACTCGGCAGATACACTCTGCTCTCCGCCGCTCTGTACATCCAGGGAGAAGTGCTCATTCGGACTCAGCTTGTAGCTCTTTACCGAATTACTGCCCACATCGGGGTCATTAGCTATAGGAAGAGGAAATCTCTCCCCTGAAAACGCTAATTCGGTGACATTTAAAACGTGCGATTGTTCGAAGAATGACGGCGCATTATCATTGATGTCTAAAATATTAATTTCAATACGATGAATTTGCATTGGGTGATTCAATATGGCTTCTGTATTCAAAGAGCACTTTGCCACATTGGGACACAGCGCCTCTCTGTCTATTCTCTCATTAACATACAGAATTCCTGTTTTCAGATTTACCTCGAAATATCTCTTATTAGAGCCGGTTACAATCCGAAGCCCACGCGCCTCCAGCTCTTGCACGTTCAGATTTAGATCCTTGGCGATATTTCCCACAAACGTTCCTTTGTCCACCTCCTCCGAGACGGAATAAACAGTCTGTGCGGAAGACCAACCCAAAAGATAAAGTAGGGCGATAAACTGTATCCAAACATGTCCTGTCTGTTCCCAAAGACCCACTAGAGCGCCCATCCTGACTGTTTACTGCGGCAAACTCGGACCAAAGGCAACACTCACAATGCAGTGAAAGCATCCATTTCAATCCAAACAGCGCGTATATCGCAGTCTGGTGCGTCACATCACCATTCTGCCCGTCTCTTCAATAAAGCGCACTGGGGAGTATCAGTGCGCCTCTCTCCTTTTCTAAAAGGAGGAGTCAAAGAATGAAAATGCCCGTATTCTTTTCCGTGGTCTACAGCGCCACCGTGTGTTGGTTGTTAATCACAAAGGAGTTCGTCTCATTAATCCAGTAAATTTGCGGTTACGCACGGTGGCAACCATCTTTTTTTTTGTTTGCTTTTTCCTCTCATTCTCTTGCAAATTACACCCGGAAACAGCGCATACTGACTGTTATTCTGTTGGAATTGTAACCAAATTTCACATATTAGCTTAAAATGATAAACCGCGTCCAATACACACACACACACATTATATATATATATATATATATATATATATATATATATATATATATATATATATATATATATATAGAGAGAGAGAGAGAGAGAGAGAGAGAGAGAGGGAGAGAGATACTTCAGAGTGATGTGCGATTGAAAAAAATAATGAAAATTCAACGATGCGCGTATTCATTTCTGTTAGCACTGAGATACACAGTAGCACACAGTAGATAACATTGATTCCTCATAGGATCTTACTAACACTGTCAAAAGAGAAAGTTAAGGAAATACGGACACAAAAGGCATGCAGAAATTACTAATATTCATACTTCAATTTACTCACTGCTTGATATTGCACCCAGTGAGTTTCCCTCCGTCTGAAACTTTCCAAGAACCTGAGCATTGCAGGCAGACAGTCTTAAACATCGAGCGAAATGATGCGAAAAGATTCGTATCTTGAGTAAAGTTTGGTCGGGGTTCCTCTCGAGAGAGACAACAGTTTTTTTCTGTAAAATACAGAATGTGATGTGGTGGGACTGATTTATTCTCAGCAATGACTACTTGCAGCTACGTGTTTTCGTGCCGCGATCTTATTACCCTACCCCTTGCCTCTCGTCCCCTAGTTATGCTGCCATAGTGCTTATCTGCAGGGATTTTTCCTTATTGCATACATGCATCCTTCTTCCCCCCTCTGTTCCCCCCTTTGCCTTTATGCCTTTATGTTTCCATTCCTGCAATTAACAGCCACTAATCACTGTTCACTATTTGTTTCCTGTCCCTCCTCCGGGCTCGTGCCTGGAGCTGTAGCCCAAGCGTCACATCCCGATTTCCAGTCCTGCTACCTCACTGCCCTGCCTATCAAGCTAACTGCGTTCCAAGAACCGGACATTCTAGGATACATTTTATAATTACTCTGTTGTTAATTACCACTGCCTATCAAACTCAACTGTCAAAAATTACATTGTAAAACTTTAAGTATTCTCTATAATTCTATCTGCCCACTGCCGGCCAGAAGCAGATGGGCTCCCCCTCTGAGCTGGGTTCTGCTCAAGGTTTCTTCCTGTTAATTAGGGAGTTTTTCCTTGCCACTTTTGCCTTACGTTTGCTCTCATTGGGTCTCAGGCCTGGGAACAATGTAAAGCTGCTTTGTGACAACTTGTGTTGTAAAAAGCGCTAAACAAATAAAATTGAATTGAATTGAATTATCAGCCAAAAGACACCATGAAATGGAATCTAGGGACTTCCCTTTCACCCAACGTCCCATTTGGATGAAAATAGCTACTTGTCTCAATCCCTTCCTGTAGCGGTATTGTAGTACTGGTGCGCTGTTTATTGGGAAAAATGCGTCGGAACATCGATCCCACGACCCCCAGGCGCAGACTCTAGAAGGTTAGCTATTCGAATCCTATTTCCAAAACAGGTCCCTGGGACGGTTTGTGCTTGAAGGTTTCTTTCAAGCCACTCTTAAACATAGGTTCAGCTGCACAAGGAACTGAATCCTTTCACTGGGCGTAATGTCCCTTTAAGAATGTACGCTATAATTTAACATCCAAACGAAGGAACAAAACCCCAAATAAGAGGAAAGAAGAAACAAAAACAAGCCGCAAATTATCTTTTTCAAATCAACAAATGAAACTTGAAGTTCTCCATGCCAAAAAATACGTAAACATTACTTTCTGAATTTAAAGACAATGCATAATAACGAATAATTTTGGGAAAAGGCTAATTGAAGAGAAATTGGATTTTATTATTTTCATTATTTAAATGTTACCTTAAATGACCTTAAAAGGCAAATTGACGAGAAAAAGAATTTTATCACTATGATTTTAAAAATATAACTCTACATGTAAAAGAAGAAACGACGATTTTAACGACCATGTATAATAACGATTTTTTAAAGGCAAAGTGAAGAGAAAGTGAAGTTTATTATTCTATTATACATATAACTCTAAAAGTAAAACGAGGAAACGTATACGGTCAAGTTGTTTTTATTACCAATTAACATTAACGCATTCTTACCTTCTCGCTGTTGGGGAGAGTGTGGTTCCGTTTAAAAGTGTCCCCTCCATTAATACTGATCAGTTCCGCATCTGCAGGCGGAAACGGCGCGGGGAAAACCACAACGTCACTCTTCAGTGTGTCTGAGCTAAAACACACGTCATACTGCTGAGTAGATTTAGCGTAAGACCAGCTCCCGTCAGGGTGTGTGGTGATCACTGGGGCGCTGTGTATACTCAAACCGCCGTCTGCTCTGTGGCATTTTACTGCTATTAAACTAATCAGGCTCAGTAAAAATATAACTGACACCGAAATAATGCCGATCAGCAAATACAGATTCAAATCTGAGAAGCTCTCCTCCTTCACCGGCAGCTGTCGGAACGATGTCTGGATTTCACCTGTACTTTCAACAACCACAACATCAATAGACACAGTCGCCGACAGCGAAGGTTCTCCGTGGTCAGAAACCAAAATAACCAACGGGTGCGTCTTCAAGTCATTGTCACTCATCCGCCTCTTAGTCCTTATTTCCCCGGTGCTGCTTCCGATTCGGAAGAGGCTGCTTCCCTTGGGCTCGGCGATGTGATAAGAAAGCAGCGCATTGTAGCCAGAGTCTGCGTCTACAGCCCTGATCTTGGCCACAAAGTAGCCCGCTTCAGCAGAGTACGGAATGTTCTCAGTATTAACCGAGCCCTGGTCAGAATATGGCGGGAGAACCCCAGGACTGTTGTCATTCTCATCCAGGATGAAAACGTTCACAGTCGCGTTGCTGCTCAGTGGAGGAACACCAGAGTCTGTGGCCTGAACTTGAAACTGGAGCGTTTTTACTTCCTCGTAGTTAAAAGACTGCAGGCTGTATATCTCTCCGCTCACAGAGTTCACGTTGACGGCTGATGACGGGGACGCGCCTTTGCTAGAACTCCCCAGTAAAGAATAAGTCACTTTGGCGTTGTCGTTTAAATCCGGATCAAAGGCAGATACAGTGTGAATCACAGAGCCCACCTGACCGTTTTCTTTCACATACACATTAAACACGGGCTCTGCAAAGCGCGGCGCGTTGTCGTTCACATCAGAAACGTGTACAGTAATAACGCTGGTGCTGGAGAGAGGCGGAGTCCCTTCATCTGTAGCTGTGATGGTGACGTTGTACTGAGAAGCGCTCTCTCTGTCCAGCGGCTCGTCAACCACTAAAGAGTAATAGTTATCACTAGATGACTGCAGTTTGAAGGGAACAGAGCCAACAATGCAGATATTAACTATTGCGTTTTTACCTGCATCTCTATCTGTGACCGTAATTAAAGCTACAGCTGTTCCGACTTTCGCGTCTTCTCTAATTGTGTTCATTAGTGATGTTATGGATATATCGGGAGGATTGTCATTCTCATCAACCACTTCAATCAATAGTTTGCAATGAGTACTCCGCGGCGAGTGACCTTTATCCCGAGCCTGGATGCGCAATTCAAAAGCAGCGTTTTCTTCATAGTCAAGATCAGCTTTTGTAGTAATCTCACCAGTGTCCTGACTGATAGAGAAAATGTCCATCGGATTCACATTACCGTGCTGAACAAAGGAGTAAAGGATTTCGCTGTTTACTCCTTCATCTATATCCGTCGCATTTAGTGTTATTATTGATGTTCCAGGGGGTATATTCTCAGACACACGGACTTTAAAGAGAGAGCTGCTGAATGCTGGAGTATTATCGTTCACATCTATTACATTTACAGTGATCTGCAAAGTCCCGGATCTGGGAGGTTTTCCTCCGTCAACAGCAGTCAGTAGGAGCTGAATCACAGGCTGTTTCTCTCGGTCTAAAGCTTTCTGCAGCACTAACTCGGCAGATACACTCTGCTCTCCGCCGCTCTGTACATCCAGGGAGAAGTGCTCATTCGGACTCAGCTTGTAGCTCTTTACCGAATTACTGCCCACATCGGGGTCATTAGCTATAGGAAGAGGAAATCTCTCCCCTGAAAACGCCAATTCGGTGACATTTAAAACGTGCGATTGTTCGAGGAATGCCGGCGCATTGTCATTGATGTCGAGAATATTTACTTCAACACGATAAAAAGTAATGGGATTATAAGCGACAGCCTCGATTTTAATAACGCATTTTGCTGCACTAAGACACAGCTCCTCTCGATCGATCCTGTCGTTCACAAATAAAACACCAGTCTTTAAATTTACCTCGAGATACTTCTTACTGGATCCGGATACAATCTGAAAACTCCGTGACTCCAGTTCTTGAACAATAAGATTGAGATCCTTGGATATGTTTCCCACAGCGGTTCCCTTGACCACCTCCTCTGATACAGAATAGACAATTTTCCCAAAGCACACGACCCACAGACACGAAAGAACCGCGCACTGTATCCAAACGCGACATGCTTGACTGGGAACGCCCATCGCTTACTGATGCGCACTAAAGCTGAAATACACGGTAAACCTACAGTACTAATGTAGACGTTTGTATCAACATAATTATAGAATGAAAGAGGCAAGTGCAGCTCCTGTGCTCCTTGCTGTAACAAAACCGTATCTGCTCGGTCACTCTGTGAATTCCTTATTTCAGGGGTGGAGCTCAAAGAAGCCGGATTTCATTTCCATGGTCAACACCGACACCGCGCGTAACATAATGGTAACTGCAAGAGATGCCACCATTTAACTATGTCAGCAACAGGAAAGAGAAGCAATATCATCATTTTTGCGCCACCCTTAGATAATATTGCACAATTACAATACCAGTACCTCAAGCTCCATGTAGAAATCTTATTAGATCGAAAGTGTGCGTGCATGCATGCTTGTATGTATGTATGCATGTATGTATGTGCATGTATATATGTACTTACATCGGATATACAGAGACATACCGCGCTTCTCTGGCATAGATGAACGCTTACATGGTTTTCGAATTTAAACGCACAATCATCACAAACGAAAAAGGTTTCATTCCTAAAAGGAGGTGATTTAAATTTGATATCATTTAAACTATATGCATTGTTATGAACGTAAAAAAAAGTAAATATAAAATAAAAAAACAATATCTAAACTCAATAATTATGTTAAATGAAAACGCAAGTTGCTTTCATGTCCCTGCGTGCATCGCAAGGAAAATTGTTACTTTAGTTCAAGAAGCGTCTTACTATATTTACGATGATAACAATGATTTATCCGAACATTAAAAAATGATCAAATGAAAATAATTAGCTCCGTCTATGACCTTCCAGAGTGTCGGCATTTCTGAATGTTCATGTTATCTGCGGCATGATTACAAAAACAATAAATGTATTAATATGCGCATTGGCCTCGCGTTGTCTTATTAGATGTACAAGTCTTTAGATTAATTTAAATTAATAATTTAACATTATTCGGTTTTTATATCATTTGTAAGCCATTTAGAATGATTATTTTCGGATATAAGTCAAACAATCCGATGAATTAATACAAAGCAAGTAAATAAATTGTTAGATTAGGCAGACGTACAAGGTAAATAACGACAACACGCAATTAAGAATTGAAATTCAAAAATAGTAATGAGGTCACCTGGCTGCTACGTCACCTGCTTCACCTAGGAACTCGCGATTGGAAGCAGTGAAATTGACATGGTTTTTTTTTAATTCACCAGGCAAAATAAACCTGACACCGAGGGGCTTTCTTAAAGTAAGGGCGTAAAACATACACTATCCCAGAAGTTACACAAGCGCAAAAACGAAGCGGGAATTCATATTTTTTTATAAGTGAGGGAAAGCTCCCCCGTCTGAAAAAAACTCTCTTACCTTCTCGCTGTTGGGGAGAGTGTGGTTCCTTTTAAAAGTGTCCCCTCCATTAATACTGATCAGTTCCGCATCTGCAGGCGGAAACGGCGCGGGGAAAACCACAACGTCACTCTTCAGTGTGTCTGAGCTAAAACACACGTCATACTGCTGAGTAGATTTAGCGTAAGACCAGCTCCCGTCAGGGTGTGTGGTTATCACTGGGGCGCTGTGTATACTCAAACCGCCTGCTCTCTGTGGCATTTACTGCTATTAAACTAATCAGGCTCAGTAAAAATATAACTGACACCGAAATAATGCCGATCAGCAAATACAGATTCAAATCTGAGAAGCTCTCCTCCTTCACCGGCAGCTGTCGGAACGATGTCTGGATTTCACCTGTACTTTCAACAACCACAACATCAATAGACACAGTCGCCGACAGCGAAGGATCTCCGTGGTCAGAAACCAAAATAACCAACGGGTGCGTCTTCAAGTCATTGTCACTCATCCGCCTCTTAGTCCTTATTTCCCCGGTGCTGCTTCCGATTCGGAAGAGGCTGCTTCCCTTGGGCTCGGCGATGTGATAAGAAAGCAGCGCATTGTAGCCAGAGTCTGCGTCTACAGCCCTGATCTTGGCCACAAAGTAGCCCGCTTCAGCAGAGTACGGAATGTTCTCAGTATTAACCGAGCCCTGGTCAGAATATGGCGGGAGAACCCCAGGACTGTTGTCATTCTCATCCAGGATGAAAACGTTCACAGTCGCGTTGCTGCTCAGTGGAGGAACACCAGAGTCTGTGGCCTGAACTTGAAACTGGAGCGTTTTTACTTCCTCGTAGTTAAAAGACTGCAGGCTGTATATCTCTCCACTCACAGAGTTCACGTTGACGGCTGATGACGGGGACGCGCCTTTGCCAGAACTCCCCAGTAAAGAATAAGTCACTTTGGCGTTGTCGTTTAAATCCGGATCAAAGGCAGATACAGTGTGAATCACAGAGCCCACCTGACCGTTTTCTTTCACATACACATTAATCACGGGCTCTGCAAAGCGCGGCGCGTTGTCGTTCACATCAGAAACGTGTACAGTAATAACGCTGGTGCTGGAGAGAGGCGGAGTCCCTTCATCTGTAGCTGTGATGGTGACGTTGTACTGAGAAGCGCTCTCTCTGTCCAGCGGCCCGTCAACCACTAAGGAGTAATAATTCTTGTAGTTCGTTTGCAGTTTGAACGGTATATCACCAGAAATGGAGCATTGCACGTTTCCGTTACTACCACCATCATCGTCTAAGACTGTTACCATAGCGACCACTGTGCCTATTTTAGCGTCTTCACTGACAGACCCTGATAAGGATGTTACAGATATTTCTGGAGCATTGTCATTAATGTCCACCACCTCAATCAACACTTTGCAGTGAGATATCAGTGGCGACTGACCGCGGTCTTGAGCCTGAACACGTATCTCATAGACATTTTTTTCCTCATAGTTTATATTTCCTTTAACTGTTATGAGGCCACCTGTAGGATCAATTGCGAAAATATCAAGTATATCTCTCGGTGTGTGGCTGCTGAAAGAGTACACTACTGCAGCGTTATATCCTTCATCCGCGTCCGTTGCGTTCACTTTCAGTATGGATGTTCCGATTGGCAGGTTCTCTACAATCCCGACTTTAAAAACGGGGCTGCTAAATGTCGGGGCATTATCGTTCACATCTATGACATTTACAGTGATCTGCAAAGTCCCGGATCTGGGAGGTTTTCCTCCGTCAACAGCAGTCAGTAGGAGCTGAATCACAGACTGTTTCTCTCGGTCTAAAGCTTTCTGCAGCACTAACTCCGCAGATACACTCTGCTCTCCGCCGCTCTGTACATCCAGGGAGAAGTGCTCATTCGGACTCAGCTTGTAGCTCTTAATATCATTCGAACCGGCATCCGCATCGTCGGCACTCAGTAAAACAAACCGTGCTCCTGGCAGAGTGGATTCAGAGATGTTTATATATTGGGTGTTTAAAGCGAAGACTGGTGAATGGTCATTGACATCTATTACATTGATCTGAATACGGTATATATTCAAAGGCCCTTCAACAATGGCTTCTGTGTTTAGGAAACATTTCGCATTTTTGGGACAAATCTCCTCTCTATCGATTCGATCATTAACAAACAGAACCCCAGTCTTTAGATTTACCTCAAAATAGTTCTTCTTCGATCCAGTAACAATCCGTAACATTCGCAACTCCAATTCATCCACGTTAATATTCAGATCCTTGGCTAAATTTCCGACAAACGTTCCCTCCTTGACCTCCTCCAGCACGGAATAGTTTATCTGTGCAGAGGCCGTATTCCAGATTAACAGTATCGAAAGAAACACAACACATCCCGCAGTTGCCCTTCTGCATCGCTCAAACATATTTGCATAGTTCTTCAGAATGTTACCACATACATAAACATCACATCTGTAATTTGATAAAACTGCTTTAGAAAAGAGAAGCACGCAGAAACGGTCGGTACAGCCTCTCAAACATCCTGCGTCTCGATGACAAAGCCGTCTCTGCCTTGCCTGTTTATAGCAGGGAGTGTCCAAAGGTTGCGCGTGCAGTTCGGCTTGTGCTAGTCTGCAGCGACACCGCGTGGGTATTCTCAAGCCCACCGTCGGCTGTACTGCACTTCAATTAGTCACTACAATTTCCGCTCGCATGCAAAGATGCAGTTCAAAGTAACAGCACATGCCACAAACAATAGCCATACAGAGAACAAAACAAACACATTAGTAAACAGAGGACATGGCGAATGATCGCAACTGCCGTTTTGTTTTTTTGGTATGCCTAAAAAATTGAAAAATTGAAACCTATAAAATGTAAGTGTGTCAGATCACCTTCATGACCACAGATCCTCGCCTTACATCTCACCCCCTTTTCTACGCTGCCATGGTTTATCTGTCCTGAGGTTACATACCGTCCCTCTGGCCCATTTTATACTGCCTCCAAACCGCCTGCTCATCCTAAAATTTCCACCATCCACTCTGCCTCTCGCTCTCTCTTCTGCTATCCGAGGCGTCAGTGTTTCTGCAGCTCCGCCTCCCTGCTGATTAGCCTTTACCTGCCTGAACGGACAAGATGCCTGAACCGTCTCTGCACTGTAAAGCTCACACGGTTCCTGCTCTGGGCTGCTGTTGGATGGAGGGTCTCCCTCCTGCCTGAGCCCATCCTGCCATCGCTCATCCACCACACACTGCCTGTACACTCCAGCTGATGCAATGGACTGGTGCCTTTTTCATGCTATACCACAGTTAACATTTCCACTGTTTGCCAGGAGTCCTTTGACTGCTTTCCTAGGGTCAGGTAGTAATGTTCTGTGTCTTTCCCCACCTAACCCTGTTTTTTACTCCCTCTGAAAAATGCAATGCTTGCTAAGTGTACTGCTTTGGGACAATTCTTGTTCCTGGATTTTCACTGTGTCTGACAAATACTTCCAAACTCAGTTTAACTGGATGGTCTCTGTGTGTTCTGTGACACAGGGTATGGCATGTCTTCCGATCCAGCTGTTTGACATCATTCTGTTCTGTTTCAAGAAGTAATACATTTTATACCTCTTTGCTTTCTTATCCTTTGTTGTGAATATGTGCTGGTATCCCCATGATAGAGGAGTAAAACATGACTTCTTGGGGGCATGCTGAATGTTCAGTCTATGGGCATAAACTGGGGTAAACATGAAAACAATGAAAATTTGGCCATTGACTGGTCCCAGAGCATCTCACAAAGTCAGATAAGCATCATTGCATTTCTAATCTGCACTTCATTATATTCAACAGCAATTACATAAAAACGTTTATTTTCTTTCCATTTGGTTAATGCTGAAATGGACAAGTGTACACTTTGTGGTTATAAAATACAATGCAATTATTAAAGTGCAAATTTTCTCCCTCTCATTCAGCTACACTCAACTTTGTTCAGCATGGTTTGTTCACAACAACATCCAGTTTAATTCATTGCTTCACATGTGGTCGAACTCAATACATTTGGTTTCGTTCTTAACACCTCTACATGTGAAAAGAAAACGTTTTACATTCGAGTCATTTTCAGCTGTTGCTAGGCGCGTAATTACGCAAAGTATTTGATTACTAAATGCTGCCACCTCTGAAAAATTAATTCGCAGAGTTCGTCATGTGTTTTAAACCTTCCATAAATAAAAAAATAGCATTGAAAATGATGTATGTGTTGGAGTGTTATCAGCAAAACAACAAAAATGGCATTTAACTTCGCATATTAGGATAATCAGAAATGTCATATTCTTACCTTCTCGCTGTTGGGGAGAGTGTGATTCCGTTTAAAAGTGTCCCCTCCATTAATACTGATCAGGTCCGCATCTGCAGGCGGAAACGGCGCGGGGAAAACCACAACGTCACTCTTCAGTGTGTCTGAGCTAAAACACACGTCATACTGCTGAGTAGATTTAGCGTAAGACCAGCTCCCGTCAGGGTGTGTGGTGATCACTGGGGCGCTGTGTATACTCAAACCGCCGTCTGCTCTGTGGCATTTTACTGCTATTAAACTAATCAGGCTCAGTAAAAATATAACTGACACCGAAATAATGCCGATCAGCAAATACAGATTCAAATCTGAGAAGCTCTCCTCCTTCACCGGCAGCTGTCGGAACGATGTCTGGATTTCACCTGTACTTTCAACAACCACAACATCAATAGACACAGTCGCCGACAGCGAAGGTTCTCCGTGGTCAGAAACCAAAATAACCAACGGTGCGTCTTCAAGTCATTGTCACTCATCCGCCTCTTAGTCCTTATTTCCCGGTGCTGCTTCCGATTCGGAAGAGGCTGCTTCCCCTTGGGCTCGGCGATGTGATAAGAAAGCAGCGCATTGTAGCCAGAGTCTGCGTCTACAGCCCTGATCTTGGCCACAAAGTAGCCCGCTTCAGCAGAGTACGGAATGTTCTCAGTATTAACCGAGCCCTGGTCAGAATAGGGCGGGAGAACCCCAGGACTGTTGTCATTCTCATCCAGGATGAAAACGTTCACAGTTGCGTTGCTGCTCAGTGGAGGAACACCAGAGTCTGTGGCCTGAACTTGAAACTGGAGCGTTTTTACTTCCTCGTAGTTAAAAGACTGCAGGCTGTATATTTCTCCACTCACAGAGTTCACGTTGACGGCTGATGACGGGGACGCGCCTTTACCAGAACTCCCCAGTAAAGAATAAGTCACTTTGGCGTTGTCGTTTAAATCCGGATCAAAGGCAGATACAGTGTGAATCACAGAGCCCACCTGACCGTTTTCTTTCACATACACATTAATCACGGGCTCTGCAAAGCGCGGCGCGTTGTCGTTCACATCAGAAACGTGTACAGTAATAACGCTGGTGCTGGAGAGAGGCGGAGTCCCTTCATCTGTAGCTGTGATGGTGACGTTGTACTGAGAAGCGCTCTCTCTGTCCAGCGGCCCGTCAACCACTAAAGAGTAATAGTTCTTATAGGAGGACTGCAGTTTGAAAGGAACAGAACCAATGAGATGACCTTTCACAAGTCCATTTTTACCGCCGTCTTTATCTGCTATTGTTATCAAAGCGACCACCGTACCAGTTTGAGCGTCTTCCTTAACGGGGCTCATTAGCGACGTTACAGAGATTTCTGGCGCATTGTCGTTCACATCAACAACTTCGACTAACACTTTGCAGTGAGTACTGCGCGTGGTCGAGCCTTTATCTCGAGCTTGCGCGCGGATTTCATATGCTGCGTTTTCTTCGTAATCTAAACTCCCCTTCAGTGTAATTTCTCCTGTTATCGGATCAATGGCAAAAACATCAACAGGATCCAGACTCCCTCGTTCCACTAGAGAATATAAAATCTCGCCGTTTACTCCTTCGTCTAAGTCCGTGGCATTGAGGGTGAGTATTGTTGATCCAAAAGGAACATTCTCAGACACACGAATTTTATACAATGAGCTGCTGAATACGGGGGCATTATCGTTAGCATCTATGAGATTAACAGTGATCTGCAAAGTCCCGGATCTGGGAGGTTTTCCTCCGTCAACAGCAGTCAGTAGGAGCTGAATCACAGGCTGTTTCTCTCG
This sequence comes from Megalops atlanticus, assembly GCA_019176425.1. Classification (NCBI taxonomy): domain Eukaryota; kingdom Metazoa; phylum Chordata; class Actinopteri; order Elopiformes; family Megalopidae; genus Megalops; species Megalops atlanticus. The sequence goes on from CM032888.1 coordinate 34,484,987, forward strand.
GTCTAAAGCTTTCTGCAGCACTAACTCAGCAGATACACTCTGCTCTCCGCCGCTCTGTACATCCAGGAGAAGTGCTCATTCGGACTCAGCTTGTAGCTCTTTACCGAATTACTGCCCCACATCGGGTCATTAGCTATAGGAAGAGGAAAATTTCTCCGGGAAAAGACGATTCCGGAATATTTAAAACGAGATTTATCGAGGAAATATGGCGCATTATCATTGATGTCTAAAATATTTATTTCAATGCGATAAAGATGCATTGGATGATTCAATATGGCCTCTATTTTAAAGAGCATTTTGCCACATTGGGACACACGCCTCTCTGTCTATTCTCTCATTAACAACAGAATTCCTGTTTTCAGATTTACCTCGAAATATCTCTTATTAGAGCCGGTTACAATCTGAAACCCACGCGACTCCAGCTCTTGAACGTTCAGATTTAGATCCTTGGCGATATTTCCCACAAACGTTCCTTTGTCCACCTCCTCCGAGACAGAATAAACAGTCTGTCCGGAAGACCAACCCAAAAGATAAAGAAGGGCGATAAACTGTATCCAAACAAGCCCTGTCTGTTCCCAAAGACCCACTATCGCTCATCCTGACTGTTTACTGCTGCAAGCTCACGACTAAAGGCAACAGTACAATGCAGTGAAAGCATCCATTTCAACCAAACATTATAGAATGAAGACTGGTGCGTCACATCACCATTCTGCCCGTCTCTTCAATAAAGCGCACTATGGGGAGTACCAGTGCGCCTATCTCCTTTTATAAAAGGAGGAGCCTGAAAATGAAGACAGCGTTTTGTTTTATGTGGTCTACAGCGCCACCTTGTGTTACCTTTAATATCATCCACCGTTTCTCGGAGTTTCGATGATCCATAAAGGAAAACCTTTTCATGCCTTGTCAAAGCCCACGTTCTCGAAAAGTATATTTTCCATTAAAAATATTTCGTTTCAGAATGACAGCTTGTAAATGTCATTGCTCATACATGCACATCAGATCATGATCTACTGATTAATGAGTGTTTCTGAGCGGTAGTAAATCGCAAGAACACGAAAAAGGACTGCGCTGAAGGAAAGCGCAAAGTAACAGACTGGTTTTTATCTTTTCTCTTGTTAATGCCCACATAAGAGCGATATTCAAACATGAAAACACTTTTCATTTTTGTCATTTTCAAAAGCCCATTTTGAAAGCTATAAATACAGAGTTCTAATATAAAATTAAAAACAAAGTCCAAATTCGGTTTATGTTAAATGAAAACGGAAACATGAACGTACCACGTAAATTTATTAATGTCAATAAAGTGTTATTTGTTGAATTGTCATTTGTTAATGTAATGTAGAAAGTAGCGATGGCCAAAAACTTACGTACACATAAAGAACGTAAGTATGCACATGCGATTTACAGACGCAGAGATTCTGAACTTGGTGCAATGCCGTGCAATAGCAACAACAAACGACGTGTTTAGAGTGATAAAAAGTGATTAATAAATGTGAATATCAGCCTGCAGGCGTTGTCTTTTAAACCCCACAAGTCGCAAAAATAATCAAAGAATGTTTAACATTAGACGGACTTTATAAAATTTGAATGCTATTTAGAATGAAAATTTCAAACAAATAATCAAACGTACGATGAATTAATGCAGAATGAAGGAAATATCTACAAACCGCCTGGCGACCTTTGTACGCAACTGAAAATGTTTTTCTCTTCCTTCACCTCTCAAGACAAGTCGTACAACTTCATGAACAGCAAGTTTAAAAAAGAAGGAATATTGCGCACTCATAAACATAGAAAAAATACTCGATTATTTTTTTAATTCACAGACAGGCAAAATGTGTTTTAAACCTTCATTCAATAAAAAAATAGTATAAAAAAACGATGTATGTCCCAGAGTGTTATCAGCAAAAACAGAAAATGGCATTTAATTTTTATAGTGAGGATAATCAGAAATGTCATATTCTTACCTTCTCGCTGTTGGGGAGAGTGTGGTTCCGTTTAAAAGTGTCCCCTCCATTAATACTGATCAGTTCCGCATCTGCAGGCGGAAACGGCGCGGGGAAAACCACAACGTCACTCTTCAGTGTGTCTGAGCTAAAACACACGTCATACTGCTGAGTAGATTTAGCGTAAGACCAGCTCCCGTCAGGGTGTGTGGTGATCACTGGGGCGCTGTGTATACTCAAACCGCCGTCTGCTCTGTGGCATTTTACTGCTATTAAACTAATCAGGCTCAGTAAAAATATAACTGACACCGAAATAATGCCGATCAGCAAATACAGATTCAAATCTGAGAAACTCTCCTCCTTCACCGGCAGCTGTCGGAACGATGTCTGGATTTCACCTGTACTTTCAACAACCACAACATCAATAGACACAGTCGCCGACAGCGAAGGTTCTCCGTGGTCAGAAACCAAAATAACCAACGGGTGCGTCTTCAAGTCATTGTCACTCATCCGCCTCTTAGTCCTTATTTCCCCGGTGCTGCTTCCGATTCGGAAGAGGCTGCTTCCTTGGGCTCGGCGATGTGATAAGAAAGCAGCGCATTGTAGCCAGAGTCTGCGTCTACAGCCCTGATCTTGGCCACAAAGTAGCCCGCTTCAGCAGAGTACGGAATGTTCTCAGTATTAACCGAGCCCTGGTCAGAATAGGGCGGGAGAACCCCAGGACTGTTGTCATTCTCATCCAGGATGAAAATGTTCACAGTCGCGTTGCTGCTCAGTGGAGGAACACCAGAGTCTGTGGCCTGAACTTGAAACTGGAGCGTTTTTACTTCCTCGTAGTTAAAAGACTGCAGGCTGTATATTTCTCCACTCACAGAGTTCACGTTGACGGCTGATGACGGGGACGCGCCTTTGCCAGAACTCCCAGTAAAGAATAAGTCACTTTGGCGTTGTCGTTTAAATCCGGATCAAAGGCAGATACAGTGTGAATCACAGAGCCCACCTGACCGTTTTCTTTCACATACACATTAATCACGGGCTCTGCAAAGCGCGGCGCGTTGTCGTTCACATCAGAAACGTGTACAGTAATAACGCTGGTGCTGGAGAGAGGCGGAGTCCCTTCATCTGTAGCTGTGATGGTGACGTTGTACTGAGAAGCGCTCTCTCTGTCCAGCGGCCCGTCAACTACTAAAGAGTAATAGTTCTTATAATTTGCTTGCAGTTTAAACGGGAGCTCGAGAGAGATGTAACAGTTCACGAATCCGTTTTTCCCACCGTCTCTATCAAAGGCTGAAACAAGAGCTACGGCTGTGCCTATTTTTGTGTCCTCCTTGACAGACCCTTTAAAAGTGACGTCACCGTTATTTCTGGAGCATTGTCGTTAAGATCCACAACCTCAATCAGCACTTTGCAGTGAGATATCATTGGCGGGCTGGACCTTTGTCACTGAGCTTGAGCACGGATTTCAAAAGCAATATTTTGTTCGTAATCAATATCCCCGTTGACAGTAATTTCCCCCGTATTTGGATCAATATGAAAAAGGTTTAAAATATTGTCTTGCTCATGTTTACTGAAGGAGTACACGATTTCACTGTTCGTTCCTTCATCCAAATCAGTCGCATTCACTTTCAGTATGGATGTCCCCGATTGGTAGGTTTTCCAAAACTGACTTTAAAAACGGGCTGCTAAATGTCGGGCATTATCATTAATATCTATGACATTTACAGTGATCTGCAAAGTCCCGGATCTGGGAGGATTTCCTCCATCAACAGCAGTCAGCAGGAGCTGAATCACAGGCTGTTTCTCTCGGTCTAAAGCTTTCTGCAGCACTAACTCAGCAGATACACTCTGCTCTCCGCCTTCTGCACATCCAGGAGAAGTGCTCATTCGGACTCAGCTTGTATGTGTTAATATCATTTTTCCCGACATCCGCATCATAGGCCCTCAGTAAAACAAATCGTGCTCCTGGCAAAGTGATTCAGAGATATTTATATATTGGGATTTAGCTCGAAAAGACGGAGAATTGTCATTGACATCAAAATACATTGATTTGAATACGATATAGTTTCAAGGGATTATTAACAATGGCTTCGACATTTACAGAACATTTGAGCATTGTTTGGACAAAGCTCCTCTCTATCAATTCTCTCATTAACAAACAGAACCCCAGTTTTTAGATTTACCTCAAAATATTTTTTCTGGAACCATCTACAATCTGAAAAGCCCGCGACTCCAGTTCATGAACATTCATATTCAAATCCTTGGCGAAATTTCCCACAAACGTTCCCCGGGTTGACCTCCTCCGAAACGGAATAGTTTATCTGTGCAGAGGCCGTATTCCAGATTAACAGATCAAAGAAGGACCAGACACATGCATCGCCTTCTGCAATTCAAACATATTTGCATTTTTAAACGCATTTCTAACACATCACATCTGTAATTTGATAAAAGCATATATCCAAAGAGGCACTCAGAATGTGGTCAAATCAAACACAAAAGTGAAAAATCGATGTTTGATTATTTTAAATGAAGCAGAGTAGGCATCGGCCTGTGACCCATCCCAGCGTCCTGCGTGGGTATTCTCAAGACCACCGTCGGGTATAATCGCTTCCACCAATTTCCGTGACGCAAAGATGCAGTTCCAGTAACAGCAGGCCACAAACAATAGCCATACAGAGAACAAAACAAACACATTAGTAAACAGAGGACATGGAAATGATCGCCCTCTTGTTTTGATTAATTAACCATGCCTAAAACCTATGAAAATTGAAAAATAGGAAACACCTGTCATCGACATACAATGAAAACGGAAACTGATAAAATGACATCTCAGCAACGCTGTAATGGTTTATCTGTCCTGAAATAATGTTCAGTGAATTTTAACTTCCAAACCGCCTGCTCAAAAAAATTTCCACCTTCCAATCTAAAACGCTCTCTCTCTGCTAGAAAGGGTCTGCATCTGCAGCTCCGATTCATTGCTGATTAGCCTTACCTGCCTGAACAGACAAGATGCGTAACCTCTCTGCACTGAATTGAAACGTTCCTGCTCTGGGTTTCTGTTGGATGGAGGGTCTCCTCCTGCCTGATATCCTCAAATTGAATCCACCACACACAGCCGATACACTCCAGCTGATGCAATGGACTAGTGCCTTTTTATGCTATACCACAGTTAACATTTCCACTGTTTGCCACAAGTCCTTTAAATTGCTTTGTAGGGTCATATAATATTCTGGTCTTTCCCCACCTAACCCTGTTTTTTTTTTACTCCCTCTGAAAAATGCAAAGCTTGCTAAAAGTACTATTTTGGGACATGTTCCTGGAAATGAGTCTGACAAACATTCCAAATCAGTTTAACTGGATGGTCATTTCTGTGACACAGGGAAAAGACATGTCTTATGATCCAACCTTTGACATCATTCTGCACCACTGCACAGAAGTCAAACATTTTTCATCATTGCCTTATCCTTTGTTTAGAATATTGCTGGTATCCCCATGATAGAGGTGTAAAACATGATGGGGCATGAAATGGTTGTATGGGCATAAACTGTAAACATGAAAACAAGAAAATTAGTTGACTGCTCCCAGAGCACCCGACAAAGTCAGATAAGCATCATTGCATTTCTAATCTGCATTGTATTGACAGCAATTACATAAAAACTTTATTTTCTTTCCATTTGGTTAATGTGAAATGGACCAGTGTACGTTTTGTGGTTATAAAATACGTCGCAATTATTAAAGTGCAAATTTTCTCCCTCTCATTCAATAAATGTAACTTTGTTCAAATGGTTAAACGAAAAACAGTTTAAGACGACTGTGGTAAATGAATCCATTTGAGCTTAACACCTCTACATGTGAAAAGAAAATTTTTACATTCGAGTCATTTTCAGCTGCACCCAGCGATTACGCAAAGTATTTGATTACCAAATTGCCACCTCTCAAAAAAATTAATTCAGAGTTCGTCATGTGTTTTAAACCTTCCATGAATGAAAAATAGCATTGAAAATTGAATGAGTTGTAGTGTTATCAGCAAAAAAAAGGCATTTTTCGCATACTAGGATAATCAGAAATGTCACATTCTTACCTTCTCGCTGTTGGGGAGCGTGTGGTTCCTTTTAAAAGTGTCCCCTCCATTAATACTGATCAGTTCCGCATCTGCAGGCGGAAACGGCGCGGGGAAAACCACAACGTCACTCTTCATTGTGTCTGAGCTAAAACACACGTCATACTGCTGAGTAGATTTAGCGTAAGACCAGCTCCCGTCAGGGTGTGTGGTGATCACTGGGGCGCTGTGTATACTCAAACCGCCGTCTGCTCTGTGGCATTTTACTGCTATTAAACTAATCAGGCTCAGTAAAAATATAACTGACACCGAAATAATGCCGATCAGCAAATACAGATTCAAATCTGAGAAGCTCTCCTCCTTCACCGGCAGCTGTCGGAACGATGTCTGGATTTCACCTGTACTTTCAACAACCACAACATCAATAGACACAGTCGCCGACAGCGAAGGTTCTCCGTGGTCAGAAACCAAAATAACCAACGGGTGCGTCTTCAAGTCATTGTCACTCATCCGCCTCTTAGTCCTTATTTCCCCGGTGCTGCTTCCGATTCGGAAGAGGCTGCTTCCCTTGGGCTCGGCGATGTGATAAGAAAGCAGCGCATTGTAGCCAGAGTCTGCGTCTACAGCCCTGATCTTGGCCACAAAGTAGCCCGCTTCAGCAGAGTACGGAATGTTCTCAGTATTAACCGAGCCCTGGTCAGAATAGGGCGGGAGAACCCCAGGACTGTTGTCATTCTCATCCAGGATGAAAACGTTCACAGTCGCGTTGCTGCTCAGTGGAGGAACACCAGAGTCTGTGGCCTGAACTTGAAACTGGAGCGTTTTTACTTCCTCGTAGTTAAAAGACTGCAGGCTGTATATTTCTCCACTCACAGAGTTCACGTTGACGGCTGATGACGGGGACGCGCCTTTGCCAGAGCTCCCCAGTAAAGAATAAGTCACTTTGGCGTTGTCGTTTAAATCCGGATCAAAGGCAGATACGGTGTGAATCACAGAGCCCACCTGACCGTTTTCTTTCACATACACATTAATCACGGGTTCTGCAAAGCGCGGCGCGTTGTCGTTCACATCAGAAACGTGTACAGTAATAACGCTGGTGCTGGAGAGAGGCGGAGTCCCTTCATCTGTAGCTGTGATGGTGACCTTGTACTGAGAAGCGCTCTCTCTGTCCAGCGGTCCGTCAACTACTAAGGAGTAATAGTTCTTATAGGAGGACTGCAGTTTGAAAGGAACAGCACCAGCGAGATGACATTTCATAAGACCATTTTTACCGCTGTCTTTATCTGCTACTGTTATCAAAGCGACCACCGTACCAGTTTGAGCGTCTTCCTTAACGGGGCTCATTAGCGACGTTACAGAGATTTCTGGCGCATTGTCGTTCACATCAACAACTTCGACTAACACTTTGCAGTGAGTACTGCGCGGTAAATGACCTCGGTCAATTGCTTGCGCACGTATTTCGTATGCTGATTTTTCCTCGTAATCCAAATTCCCTTGAACTGTGATTCCTCCAGTTTTTGGATCAATGACAAAAATATCAAATGTATTAAGACTCCCTCTGTCAACAACTGAATATATAATATCGCTATTTAATCCTTCATCTAAATCTGTAGCATTCAGGGTTAATATTGTTGTTCCAAAAGGAACATTCTCAGACACACGAACTTTATACAATGAGCTGCTAAATGACGGACTGTTGTCATTCACATCTATTACATTTACAGTGATCTGCAAAGTCCCGGATCTGGGAGGTTTTCCTCCGTCAACAGCAGTCAGCAGGAGCTGAATCACAGGCTGTTTCTCTCGGTCTAAAGCTTTCTGCAGCACTAACTCAGCAGATACACTCTGCTCTCCGCCGCTCTGTACATCCAGGGAGAAGTGCTCATTCGGACTCAGCTTGTAGCTCTTTACCGAATTACTGCCCACATCGTGGGTCATTAGCTATGGGCAGAGGAAATCTTTCTCCGGGAACCGACGATTCCGGAATATTCAAAATTCGAGATTTATCAAGGAAATATGGCGCATTATCGTTTATGTCTAAAACAATAATTTCAATACGATGAAGATGCATTGGGTGATTCAATATGGCTTCTATGTTTAAAGAGCACTTTGCCACATTGGGACACAGGGCCTCTCTGTCTATTCTCTCATTAACATACAGAATTCCTGTTTTCAGATTTACCTCGAAATATCTCTTATTAGAGCCGGTTACAATCCGAAACCCACGCGACTCCAGCTCTTGCACGTTCAGATTTAGATCCTTGGCGATATTTCCCACAAACGTTCCTTTGTCCACCTCCTCCGATACAGAATAAACAGTCTGTGCGGAAGACCAACCCAAAAGATAAAGCAGGGCGATAAACTGTATCCAAACATGTCCTGTCTGTTCCCAAAGACCCATTACAGTGCTCATCCTGACTGTTTACTGCTGCAAACTCCGACTAAAGGCAACACTCACAATGCAGTGAAAGCATCCATTTCAATCCAAACACCGCATATATCGCAGTCTGGTGCGTCACATCACCATTCTGCCCGTCTCCTCAATAAAGCGTACTGGGAAGTATCAGTGCGCCTCTCTCCTTTTCGAAAAGGAGGAGTCTTAGAATGAAAATGCCCGTATTCTTTTCCGTGGTCTACAGCGCCACCGTGTGTTGGTTGTTAATCACAAAGGAGTTCGTCCCATTAATCCTGTAAGTTACGCACGGAGGCCACCATCGCTGGTTTTTCTCATATTCTCTAGCAAATTACACCCGGACAGAGCGCATGCCGACTGTTATTCTGTTGGAATTGTAGCCAGATTTCACATATTAGCCCACAATGATAAACCGCGTCCAGTAAATAAATCTCCATATAGAGAGAGATAGTTCAGAGAAACGCGCAATTGAGAAAAAACATGAACGTTCAACGATGGGGATATTCATTTCTGTTGACACTGATATGTAGTACAATAGTAGATAACACTGATTCCTCAGTATCATCGTACTAACACTGACAAAAGAGAAAGTTAAGCAAATACGGACACAAAAGGCATGCAGAAATGACTAATATTCATACTTGAATTTACTCACTGCTTGATTTTGCACCCGGTGAAATTTCCTTCCGTATGAAACTTTCCATGAAACTCAGTCGTGCAAAGAGTCTGTCTTAAACATGGAGCAAAATGATGTGAAAAGATTCGTATTTTAACGACAGTTTGGTCGGGGTTCCTCTCTCGAAAGACAAGCAGTTTTCTTTCTGTAAAATACAGAAAGTGATGTAGTGGGAATGATTTGTACTTAGTAATGACTACAGTTGCTTGATTTCGTACCATTATCTTACCAAACAATAGAAACCATGAAATGGAATCTAGGTAATTCTCTTCACCCAACGTCCCATTTGGATGAAAATAGTTACTTGTCTAAATCCCTTCCTATAGAGGTATTGTAGTATTGGTACGCTGTTTATTGGGCAAAATGCATCGGAACATCGATCCCACGAAACCCAGGCCCAAACTCTAAAAGGTTAGCCATTCGAGTGCTATTTCCACACATGGTACTTAGGAAGCTTGTGCTTGAAGGTTTCTTTCAAGCCACTATTGACATATTTTAAACTGCACATTAAACCGAATCCTTTCAGTGCGCATAATGCCCTTTATACCTCCTGTTGTGTTTGGGTCAAATTTGACCGATTTATGATTTTTACATCTGAACATTTTAGTTCATATCATCTGATTAGAATAAAGCTCCATAGTATTGTCCACACAGGCCATCTGAAAGCAAAAAATAAATTAAGATAATTTTCATTAAAGTTTGGGAGTTTCATTTAACCTTTGTACATCTGTGGTGTTTCCAGTCAAAAATGACCGCCATTGGAAACTAATGAGTGAGGCTACAAGTAGGAGAGAAAGAGAGAAATTGAGAGTCCAGGAGCATGTCTATCCATCAGATGAACACACTGCCACTCACTAACCCCATCTGTGCATGTGTGCATGTGCGTGCACACACACACACACACACACACACACACACACACACACACACACACACACACACACACACACACACACACACACACACACACACACACACCCTTCTTGGATTTCCCTAGCAACTCTGGAACCTTTCCCCAATATAATGATTCCCCCATGGGAACCACAACTTTCACACAAAATATTATGAGTATGTGTTGCGGGAATTTTGATATTCGCACAAACAATTAGAACAGTTCCATAATATACAGAACCTTTCCCACAGCTCAGGTATATAAAGCTTCCTTAGGGCCTTGCTCATCATTCACTTTGTGGGACCACAATGACCAAACGATATACTGTATGTGAGGCTCTTGACCACATCTTTGATCCTGACACTGGTGAGGAGGAGAAAGTCCAGGATGAAAGTGCACCAGAAGCAGGTGTGTCAGAAGTTGAACACTATGATCTAGACCATGCAACAACTGATGAGGAGAAATCAATTGATGATAATGGTTCTGCTGAGGTTGCTAATACATTCTGGTCAAAGAATGGGAATTTGTCCTGGTCTTCATCCCCACCTGAGGGGAGAGGAAGACTTTGCACTGAAAATGTCATCAGGATGACCCCATGGCCAACAAGATATGCCATATCTCTGGTTGATGGCATCAAATCCTGCTTTGAACTGTTCCTGACAGAGCACATCGAGACCATCATGGTAAACGTGACCAACTTGGAGGGGAGACACTGTACAAAGGCAACTGGAAGGAAATAGATCAGACATATGTGGCATGGCAAGGCGTTAAAGTGTAAATAGGCTTAGTCCTATGTCATTTCTTTACTGATAAAGTCAGAAGGGTCAGATCTGACCAGGAACACCAAAAAAGTTAGCTTGTGTCACTTTTTAAAAAAATTGAAGGGGTTTCAAAACAAATTTCCTGGTTAAACATTAAAACAAAATAGTCTGTGATAAATAACAAAATATGTTTTACTCAAATACGTGTTGTACAAATTCAGGTCAATGAGGTCTACTGGCCAAAAGTTCCAAATTGAAAAAAAACCTGTCATGATTAGTATAAATAAAGTTGATAAAAAGATATAATGCAACATCTAATGATAAAATATGCATAATAAGAGATTCATAAACAGTTATGAGGGGTCGGTCATTTTTGCCCGGAAACACAAAAGTAGGTAACATGAAATGAACACAACACAAGGGTTAAGAATATACGCTGCAATATAACATCCATTCGAACAAACAAAATACTAAATATGCAGACAGAATAAACAAAATCAAGCCACGAATGATCAATTTCCAACCAACGAAGAAAATATGTAAACATTACTTGAATTTAAAGACAAGCAGATTAATGAATAATTACCTAGAAGGGCATTGAAGAGAAAATTATTTTTATTACTATGATTTTTAAGATGTAACTCTAAACGTAAAAGAGGAAACCTAGACGGTCAAGCTGTTAATATTACCATTTAGATTATTTCATTCTTACCTTCTCGCTGTTGGGGAGCGTGTGGTTGCGTTTAAAAGTGTCCCCTCCATTAATACTGATCAGTTCCGCATCTGCAGGCGGAAACGGCGCGGGGAAAACCACAACGTCACTCTTCAGTGTGTCTGAGCTAAAACACACGTCATACTGCTGAGTAGATTTAGCGTAAGACCAGCTCCCGTCAGGGTGTGTGGTGATCACTGGGGCGCTGTGTATACTCAAACCGCCGTCTGCTCTGTGGCATTTTACTGCTATTAAACTAATCAGGCTCAGTAAAAATATAACTGACACCGAAATAATGCCGATCAGCAAATACAGATTCAAATCTGAGAAGCTCTCCTCCTTCACCGGCAGCTGTCGGAACGATGTCTGGATTTCACCTGTACTTTCAACAACCACAACATCAATAGACACAGTCGCCGACAGCGAAGGTTCTCCGTGGTCAGAAACCAAAATAACCAACGGGTGCGTCTTCAAGTCATTGTCACTCATCCGCCTCTTAGTCCTTATTTCCCGGTGCTGCTTCCGATTCGGAAGAGGCTGCTTCCTTGGGCTCGGCGATGTGATAAGAAAGCAGCGCATTGTAGCCAGAGTCTGCGTCTACAGCCCTGATCTTGGCCACAAAGTAGCCCGCTTCAGCAGAGTACGGAATGTTCTCAGTATTAACCGAGCCCTGGTCAGAATAGGGCGGAGAACCCCAGGACTGTTGTCATTCTCATCCAGGATGAAAACGTTCACAGTCGCGTTGCTGCTCAGTGGAGGAACACCAGAGTCTGTGGCCTGAACTTGACACTGGAGCGTTTTTACTTCCTCGTAGTTAAAAGACTGCAGGCTGTATATTTCTCCACTCACAGAGTTCACGTTGACGGCTGATGACGGGGGCGCGCCTTGGCCAGAGCTCCCCAGTAAAGAATAAGTCACTTTGGCGTTTTCGTTTAAATCCGGATCAAAAGCAGATACAGTGTGAATCACAGAGCCCACCTGCCCGTTTTCTTTCACATACACATTAATCACGGGCTCTGCAAAGCGCGGCGCGTTGTCGTTCACATCAGAAACGTGTACAGTAATAACGCTGGTGCTGGAGAGAGGCGGAGTCCCTTCATCTGTAGCTGTGATGGTGACCTTGTACTGAGAAGCGCTCTCTCGGTCCAGCGGCCCGTCAACCACTAAAGAGTAATAGTTCTTATAATTTGTTTCCAACCTGAAGGGCGATTCTTTGTTAAGATGACATTTCACAATTCCATTTTTACCATCATCTTTATCAAGCTACTGTCATAAAGAGCTACCACTGCACCGGTTTGAGCGTCTTCCCTAACGGTGTTTAACAGTGACGTTACAGAGATTTCTGGGGCATTGTCGTTAACATCAACAACTTCGACCAACACTTTTGACTGAGTGGACATGGGGAGAATGCCTTTATCGTTTGCTTCAGCGCGAATTTCAAAAGCTTTATTTTCTTCGAAATCAAAAATCCCTGTAAGAGTGATTTCTCCATTTTGGGTCAATTAAGGGCAAAGATATCAGAAGAATCCAGACTTGCTTAACTAAAGAATAAAAAATTTCACCATTAGTCCTTCGTCCAAGTCTGTGGCATTGAGGGTGAGTATTGATGTTCCAAATGGCGTGTTTTCAGAAACACGAACTTTATACAATGAGTCGCTGAATACTGGGGGGTTATTGATCACATCTAAAACATTTACAATAATCTGCAAAGTCCCGGATCTGGGAGGTTTTCCTCCGTCAACAGCAGTCAGTAGGAGCTGAATCACAGGCTGTTTCTCTCGGTCTAAAGCTTTCTGCAGCACTAACTCAGCAGATACACTCTGCTCTCCGCCGCTCTGTACATCCAGGGAGAAGTGCTCATTCGGACTCAGCTTGTATGTGTTTACAGCATTTTTCCCGACATCCGCATCATAGGCCCTAGGCAAATGAAATCTCACTCCCGGCAGTGTGTTCTCTGTTATATTAATATGTTGGGATGTTGCTCGGAAAGCCGGCGCATTGTCATTAACATCCAAAATATTAATTTCCAAACGATAAAGTCTCAAAGGATCGTTCATAACAGCTTCGACATTTACAGAACATTTGAGCGCGTTTGGACAAAGCTCCTCTCTATCAATTCTCTCATTCACATACAGCACCCCAGTTTTTAAATTTACCTCGAAATATTTTTTCCTGGAACCATCTACAATCTGAAAAGCCCGCGACTCCAGTTCCTGAACATTCAGGGTTAAATCCTTGGCGATATTTCCCACAAAGGTCCCCGGGTTCACCTCCTCCGAAACGGAATATGAGAGCTGCGCAGACACCGCTTCCCAGCTACAGAACAGCAGCAGGACCAGACCATGCATCGCCACAGATTCCTTTTGCATTTTTAAACGCATTTCTCCGTTACCCTAGGTATAAGCATATATCCAAAGAGGTTTCTCGATGTGGTCAAATACAAAACAAAAGTAAAAATCGATGTTAGATTATTTTAAATGAAGCAGAGTAGGCATCGGCCTCCGACCCATCCCCGCGTCCTGCGTTTGTGTAACAAAGCCCGGTATAATCGCTTCCACCTCCGTGACGAGGAGGAGCCCAGAGACGCAGGGCGGAGTATTTCACTTTGTGAGCCAACAGAGACACCGTGTGGAACACCAGGAACACGGCATTCTGTACTTTGCCAAGGGCTTGATTAATCTCCTTTTAAACAAAAATAAACGAGTTAAGAAGAAAACACGTTACGCATTCACATAACCTTCGCTAAGCGTTTCCAAGGTTGCACAATTTTAACGTAGCGGGCTTTTCACAGAACAGAACCAGTGAGAAGCAATACATTCAATGAATGGAACGTCTTTATTCGATCGCTAGCAGGTTGGGTTTGTGGCCAGCGTTATGTTGCCTCCATGAAGATTAAAGAAACCCTTTGGCCAGACCGCTTGTACATAGTGTATGCATAGGGACTGATTAAATAAAAATGTAAAATACAGTGAATAAAATTAGACAGTGGTCTCTTTAAAACATCCCTTTTACAGAATGTGCATCGTATGGGCATGCCATCGAAACGATACGAGCATCGCGGTTGTCTCTCCACACATACAGTTCGCGAGCACCCCCTCTCCTGTGGCGGGACAAGAGGTGTTATACCTGCACTACAGACCAATGCAAACATACCCACATCCTCACCGACATCAGCATGTGTAGTACCCACAGCGACAAAAACATGAAACCACTTTCAACTTTCTTCTTAACTAGCGTTCGTTGTTGTATGGTTATGAATCATCCTCATTAATTAAACAGAAACGAAAACTTAACACACTGACCACCTTCCATAACCTAAGATATATTTCCTAAAAGCTGTGCTTTTCAAGAGCCAGATCCTGAGGTGTTTATAATACTGTGAATTGTATTGGTGAGTCGTGGCAATGACGTGATAATTTTCCGTTCTGACTAAGATTCATCGTTATTCTTTTATAAATGTACGAATTGTTCTAAACCTGTCCGTTTCAGCAGCCTTCACAAACCGCGACTAGCTTATTTTTTGAAGGGACCCTGGCGTTCATAAATTGTTACGTCATCAGTTATAAATGATGCTGACAGAGCGCGCAGAAGTAGCACTCACCAGACTACATGTATCAACGGTGCGTACACACTAAAATCGTGCTGAGCACTTTTCTACACATAAAACGGTATTTATGAAAAGATACTTCCCGGGAAAACATGCGTATCTCTGCGCATGGTCTCGAGGTGGCGTACGCATAAAATTTGTAATTTGCAGATTGACGACACCAAGACGAACTAACGGTGATGCAACTAAACGGGTCTTGTGTCAATCATTGATGAGTGTTATGGCGCCAGGTCCCGGCGCCAGGATGAAGTGACTGAGGGGGCAGTTAAAATGGCGAGGGGGCAAATCTTTTTATATTGTAAAACAGTAGATTAACATCCTGCTATTGCCTATTTCTGCATTTTTTTCATCCTGTGGTTGGCAATATAGTGGCGTTTTAACTAGATGCGAACAATTCCCTACCTTACCTTTTCATGTGTTGTGCGTCATGGCCATTATACGGAATAGGAATATTTGGGGCAGATTGCCAGGTCACCACCTAAAATTGGTCTGGTGGTAAGTTAAATGAAATTCATTGATTTAACCATGCAGTAGCCTCTGAAAGGCTAAATTGCAACAACGCAAGACTACTGTTTCAAAAACAAAAAATACATTTATTTCACAGCAATGGTGAAGCCAGTATTAAAAGAGAGGCCAAAAAACGATTAAGCGCACACCGGACCAGTGTGTCCACACCCGGCGCCACGAGGGGCAAGAGAGGGCTTTGCCCCCTCAGTTGTATTTTCTGCCCCCAGTTTAAATGTTATGTACCCTATAGAAAAATAGCACAAACAACAAAAATATTGGAAACGTTGGAATACTCGTTGGAAACGACACAGGGAAGTAAAGTTTCGGTCAACGAGAGAGGGGGAGAGAGAGAGAGCTGCATGGTATGAGCAGAAAGACAGAATACATGATCTGATTATCTTAGTTTTTTTTACTTAATGACCCTGACACTGTTGGCTATAATTTTATTGATTTCAGCAGTCATATCTCAGTAGTTAGAATCGTTCGTAAATTCTATTATTTTGCGTCTTGTATACCTACGTTCCGAGCGCTCCGATTCCCTAAATGGTGCGAGGACACTCCGGTTTAAAATCCGACCACTTCTTTTTCTTCTCCTCCACTGTATGCACCTCTGGTGAAACTGCATTCATAGCAGTCACCACTCTGAGCCGCTCCGCATTTTTCCGTAGATTTGAAATGCTGCTACTCTGGCCTCCAAAAAGGACATTTTTTCTCCTCTCCACCTCATCAACCATCACCTCTATCTCCGTGTCCGAATAATATCTTTTCTTACGTCCCACCATTGATCCTCAACATCAATCTCTGCATTTCACTCAGATTTACCTGGGATCTTTAATATGCTAATTCGACGAATCAAAGCCGTGTCTCGGTCCATATAAGAACAATTGTGGGAGTGGACGTTAAGTGCGTTCATGTGCACATAATCTCACAATGATCTGTTTTACGATCAGATTTATGAAGACAATTAGACGTACGTGGTGTTTGATAACTCTGACGAAAAACCTCCGTACACAATTCGTGAGATTGTGTACGCATGGTCTTACGGTAAGTTGTACACAAAGACTGATACATATGGCCCATCGTCTCATAGGCCGACTCTGCACAAGAGGCACCTGCAGGCTCGATGCACAAGGAACTAAAGAACCTGTATCATAACTGAACAGTTCTCGCCTAACAAACAGGCTTACGTATACTATATAATCACCAGGATCGCAGTTTCGACATTTGTCTGTATATAATCATTGGAGTGTCATTACTGCACAGCACGCTATCTTTCAAAGTCCTATTAATTAAAAAACTTTTTTCCTCAAATGTTATCAGCCAATCCCAGTAATACGTAAAGATATTACATAACAGTACAGCAATCAATTTCAAAGTCATTCGCATTGATTTAATGAATCTGTAGGGAAAACCTATTACGTTTTTAGATTGTATATAAGGATATACATTTAACATTCGCCCATAATCGTTCTTACCTTCTCGCTGTTGGGGAGAGTGTGGTTCCGTTTAAAAGTGTCCCCTCCATTAATACTGATCAGTTCCGCATCTGCAGGCGGAAACGGCGCGGGGAAAACCACAACGTCACTCTTCAGTGTGTCTGAGCTAAAACACACGTCATACTGCTGAGTAGATTTAGCGTAAGACCAGCTCCCGTCAGGGTGTGTGGTGATCACTGGGGCGCTGTGTATACTCAAACCGCCGTCTGCTCTGTGGCATTTTACTGCTATTAAACTAATCAGGCTCAGTAAAAATATAACTGACACCGAAATAATGCCGATCAGCAAATACAGATTCAAATCTGAGAAACTCTCCTCCTTCACCGGCAGCTGTCGGAACGATGTCTGGATTTCACCTGTACTTTCAACAACCACAACATCAATAGACACAGTCGCCGACAGCGAAGGATCTCCGTGGTCAGAAACCAAAATAACCAACGGGTGCGTCTTCAAGTCATTGTCACTCATCCGCCTCTTAGTCCTTATTTCCCCGGTGCTGCTTCCGATTCGGAAGAGGCTGCTTCCCTTGGGCTCGGCGATGTGATAAGAAAGCAGCGCATTGTAGCCAGAGTCTGCGTCTACAGCCCTGATCTTGGCCACAAAGTAGCCCGCTTCAGCAGAGTACGGAATGTTCTCAGTATTAACCGAGCCCTGGTCAGAATATGGCGGGAGAACCCCAGGACTGTTGTCATTCTCATCCAGGATGAAAACGTTCACAGTTGCGTTGCTGCTCAGTGGAGGAACACCAGAGTCTGTGGCCTGAACTTGAAACTGGAGCGTTTTTACTTCCTCGTAGTTAAAAGACTGCAGGCTGTATATTTCTCCACTCACAGAGTTCACGTTGACGGCTGATGACGGGGACGCGCCTTTACCAGAACTCCCCAGTAAAGAATAAGTCACTTTGGCGTTGTCGTTTAAATCCGGATCAAAGGCAGATACAGTGTGAATCACAGAGCCCACCTGACCGTTTTCTTTCACATACACATTAATCACGGGCTCTGCAAAGCGCGGCGCGTTGTCGTTCACATCAGAAACGTGTACAGTAATAACGCTGGTGCTGGAGAGAGGCGGAGTCCCTTCATCTGTAGCTGTGATGGTGACGTTGTACTGAGAAGCGCTCTCTCTGTCCAGCGGCCCGTCAACCACCAAAGAGTAATAGTTCTTATAATTTGTTTCCAACCTGAAGGGCGATTCTTTGTTAATTTTACAATTCACGATTCCGTTTTTACCATCATCTCTGTCAAGGACCGTCACAAGAGCTACGGCTGTGCCGATCTTTGCGTCTTCCTCACAGTGTTTAACAGTGACGTCACTGTTATTTCAGGGGCATTGTCGTTAAGATCTACAACTTCTACCAGTAATTTTGAATGAGTGGACATGGGCGGCTGTGCTTTATCCTTCGCTTCAGGACGAATTTCAAAAGTTTTATTTTCTTCGAAATCAATGATTCCCGTAACTGTAACTGTTCCTGTCTGTGGATCAATTGCAAACATATTCATTATACTGTCTTGCTCAAGCTTACTAAAGGAATAAACGATTTCACCATTGGTACCTGCGTCCAAATCAGTTGCATTTAAAGTTATTATTGATGTTCCTCGAGGGATATTTTCAAAAATTCTAACTTTATATAAAGAGTTGCTGAAAACTGGCGGGTTATCATTGATGTCTAAAACATTCACAATAATCTGCAAAGTCCCGGATCTGGGAGGTTTTCCTCCGTCAACAGCAGTCAGTAGGAGCTGAATCACAGGCTGTTTCTCTCGGTCTAAAGCTTTCTGCAGCACTAACTCAGCAGATACACTCTGCTCTCCGCCGCTCTGTACATCCAGGGAGAAGTGCTCATTCGGACTCAGCTTGTATGTGTTTACAGCATTTTTCCCGACATCCGCATCATAGGCCCTAGGCAAAGGAAATCGCACTCCCGGCAGTGTGTTCTCTGTTATATTAATATACTGGGATGTTGCTCGGAAAACTGGCGCATTGTCATTAACATCCAAAATATTAATTTCCAAACGATAAAGTCTCAAAGGATCGTTCATAACAGCTTCGACATTTACAGAACATTTGAGCGCGTTTGGACAAAGCTCCTCTCTATCAATTCTCTCATTCACATACAGCACCCCAGTTTTTAAATTTACCTTGAAATATTTTTTCCTGGAACCATCTACAATCTGAAAAGCCCGCGACTCCAGTTCCTGAACATTCAGGGTTAAATCCTTGGCGATATTTCCCACAAAGGTCCCCGGGTTCACCTCCTCCGAAACGGAATAAGAGAGCTGTGCAGACACCGCTTCCCAGCTACAGAACAGCAGCAGGACCAGACCATACATCCCCAGAGATTCCTTTTGCATTTTTAAACGCATTTCTCCGTTACCCTAGGTATAAGCATATATCCAAAGAGGTTTCTCGATGTGGTCAAATACAAAACAAAAGTAAAAATCGATGTTAGATTATTTTAAATGAAGCAGAGTAGGCATCGGCCTCCGACCCATCCCCGCCTCCTGCGTTTGTGTAACAAAGCCCGGTATAATCGCTTCCACCTCCGTGACGAGGAGGAGCCCAGAGACGCAGGGCGGAGTATTTCACTTTGTGAGCCAACAGAGACACCGTGTGGAACAGTCATGGAACATACCCTCTTGAAATGATTAATTAACCATGTTAACGGAACCTATTTAATTTCCCATGAAATAGGAAACACCTGCATCGACATACAATTAAAATGGAAACTGATAAAATGACAAAAGAGCAACCGTCAGGGAATGGAATCTGCGAAATAATGTTCAGTGAATATTAATTCAACACGAAAACAAGTTAATAACAATTAAAACGAGAACTCGAGAAAGGGTCTGCATCAAAGCGATTCATTCATACCCTTTAATAGTAACGTAACCTCGTGCTTGAATTGAAACGTAATGGTATTGGTTTCATTGAATTCGGTTGGTAATACATGATATTTCTAATTGAATCAATACTACAGCGATGCATTTGAAGCAATTTTGCTTCTTAATAAATACAGTGTAATAAAATAAATTTCATTAGTGTTGGGGCACTGCTGTCGTACCCTTGGGCATGGTACTTAACCAACGATTGCCTCAGTGAACATCCAGCTGTATAAATGGATAACATTTAAAAAAAGCATAACCTATGTAAGTCGCTCTGGGTAAGAGCGTCTGCTAAATGCCCATAATGTAATATAATGGAATGTGTAGGCCAAAAGTTGCCAAAACGTCATTCTTGGACATGCGAAATGAGTATCATACATTAATGATAAGACATTATCACCACCCTGTACAGAGTTCAGCACCACTACACAGAAACAAAGAAGCTTATCAAGACCGACGGTGTCTAGAGTTGTCAGCGCGGGGTGGAGAGCGGATGGCACTGAAATGGTAAATGAAAAACAAAGACGACTGCAGGAAATGAAGGCTGAGCGAAGGGAAGAGAGATTTCAGCACGGCGGACAGCTCCACCCAGCGACAGCAAAGCGGGCTCCGATTCTTAGTCTAAACTAAAGCAAGTGTGCAGACCTACGGACTTTTAACAAATACCGTATTTTAACTGACACTCCCAAAGTGAAACAGGAGTGTATACATTGCATTCAGGTTTTGCAAACAGATGAAAACCTGACTCTTACCTTCTCGCTGTTGGGGAGAGTGTGGTTCCTTTTAAAAGTGTCCCCTCCATTAATACTGATAAGTTCCGCATCTGCAGGCGGAAACGGCGCGGGGAAAACCACAACGTCACTCTTCAGTGTGTCTGAGCTAAAACACACGTCATACTGCTGAGTAGATTTAGCGTAAGACCAGCTCCCGTCAGGGTGTGTGGTGATCACTGGGGCGCTGTGTATACTCAAACCGCCGTCTGCTCTGTGGCATTTTACTGCTATTAAACTAATCAGGCTCAGTAAAAATATAACTGACACCGAAATAATGCCGATCAGCAAATACAGATTCAAATCTGAGAAGCTCTCCTCCTTCACCGGCAGCTGTCGGAACGATGTCTGGATTTCACCTGTACTTTCAACAACCACAACATCAATAGACACAGTCGCCGACAGCGAAGGTTCTCCGTGGTCAGAAACCAAAATAACCAACGGGTGCGTCTTCAAGTCATTGTCACTCATCCGCCTCTTAGTCCTTATTTCCCCGGTGCTGCTTCCGATTCGGAAGAGGCTGCTTCCCTTGGGCTCGGCGATGTGATAAGAAAGCAGCGCATTGTAGCCAGAGTCTGCGTCTACAGCCCTGATCTTGGCCACAAAGTAGCCCGCTTCAGCAGAGTACGGAATGTTCTCAGTATTAACCGAGCCCTGGTCAGAATAGGGCGGAAGAACCCCAGGACTGTTGTCATTCTCATCCAGGATGAAAACGTTCACAGTCGCGTTGCTGCTCAGTGGAGGAACACCAGAGTCTGTGGCCTGAACTTGAAACTGGAGCGTTTTTACTTCCTCGTAGTTAAAAGACTGCAGGCTGTATATTTCACCGGTTAAAGAGTTCACATTTAAAAGAGAAGACACAGGGACACCATTGACTGTATTCTGGGGCAAAGAGTAAGTTACTTGAGCGTTTTCCTTTAAATCGGGGTCAAAGGCTGACACTGTGTATATAACGGAGCCAACTGCACTGTTTTCCTTTAAATAGACCTGCGCCGCGGGATTTGCGAACCGCGGCGCATTGTCGTTCACGTCAGAAATCTGCACTGCAATTACATGGCTGCTGGATAGCGGAGGCTTTCCTTCGTCCTTCGCTATAACTGTAACGTTGTACTCTGAATCTCTCTCTCGGTCGAGTGTCCCATCCAAGATTAAAGAGTAATAGTTCTGGAAGGAGGACTGGAGCTTGAAGGGACTTGACCCTGCGAGCTGACAGTGCACCACCCCGTTTTTGCCCCCGTCCTCATCCGACACGGTCATGAGCGCGATCACGGTGCCTCTACTTGCGCTCTCCGCAACCGGGCTCAGAAGCGACGTCACGGTGACCTCGGGTGGATTGTCGTTTACGTCAAGGACTTCCACTAACAGCTTACAGTGTCCAGTCATCGGCATATGGCCCTTGTCCGTCGCTTGGACACGAATTTCAAAAGCAGCATATTCCTCAAAATCAACATCTCCTTTCACTTTGACGTCCCCCGTTTGGGCATCTATTTCAAACGTATCTAGAATATTCTGGGGAATACGGCTACTGAATGAGTAAGACACCTCACCATTGAAGCCTTCATCCAGGTCTGTCGCTAACAGGCGTGTAATAACTGTCCCAGCGGGCGTATTTTCGGGTATGGATACTTTATAGACGGACCTGTTAAAAACCGGAGCGTTGTCATTGGCATCTAAAACATGAACGTCAATCATTAAGGTTCCTGATCTGGGAGGAGAGCCTCCATCGACAGCGACGACCTGGAGATGCAGGAGGGGAATTTTCTCTCTATCTAGAGTCTTCTGCAGCACCAGCTCTACAGGCACGGACTTTTCGCTGTGTGTTTGCACGTCCAAAGCGAAAAAATCGTTTGGCTTTAATTTGTATGTTTTAACTGAGTTTACGCCTACATCCGGGTCATATGCACTCTCCAACGGGAATCGAGTACCAGGCACTGTAAGTTCAGAAATGTTGAGCTGTACGGAAGAGACAGGAAACACGGGCGAATTATCATTAATGTCTAGCACATCGATCCGCACCCGGTACAGCTGCAGCGGGTCGCTCACGATGGCCTCCACATTCACTGCGCAGGAGGCCGCGCCTGGACACAGCTCCTCTCTGTCAACCCGCTCCTTCACAAACAGAATCCCAGTGTCCACATTAACTCCGAAATACTGCTTCTTCGACCCCGACGCAATCCTAAACCCACGAGCGCCCAGCTCCGAGGCGCCAAGACCGACATCTTTGGCTATATTTCCAACCGACGTGCCCGTCTTTACCTCCTCCGACACAGTGTAGAGAATCTGACCGGAAACCAGCTCCCCAAACAAAGAGACCAGGATGAGTGTAAAACACACCTCCACATCTCTTCGGTCCGAACCGAGCATCGTCGCTAATATATCCGCATTTGTTCCAAAATAATCCTTAGAGGTGATTAAACAATTAACATTCAAAGAAGCTGATGTTAGTCCGCTAATAAGATCGTCTGACTCGATCCAAATCCTGAAAAATTACACTGCTATAGCTCTGTTTTTAAAATAAATCCAACGCCGCCAAGAGGAACCCGAAAGATAAAAATGTAAATTCGTCTTTGGTCATAAGTGAAATCTCTCCTTCCCTCTTGCGATACCTTGCATCTATATTATTTGACCCCCTCGCAACTCTGGTGTAAAATAAATACTTTGAGGGGTGGAGCCTTTGTCTCGTTCAATCTGGCGGAACAAGAGCGACACCCTGTGACCAAAGCTAAAACTACACCTGCACACGTTTCACCGCCAATACCCCTGGTTTAAACAATCCAACTAGTTAACAAATGCATCACGTAAACTGCTCTCAGATTAAAATGCTGTGAATTTTAAGTATTTGGCACAAATGGTTACCAGTAGCTATATACTTTGTAGACTGCTGTTGGCCTTTAGAATAGTTTTACTTTATTTACCACCTTTCAGAGACTACATAGTTTAGTCCCAAAAACTCAAGGGAACTACTGAACCCCTATAAAAGCAAAAAAGCAAATAGATCATTTAACAAGACTCTTCTCTCAGTTCCAGCTGCATGACTGAAAGCAAGCTGTAACAGACTGACTGTAATCCTCCCATATTAAACTGTAACAGACTTACTGTAATACTGAAAAACATGAGGGAGAGACACGTTTAAACCATGAATAAGGCCAGAGACATATTTCAGTAAAAAGCTAAACAATCATCATTTAAATCTGGGCAGTATGACCCTAAGGCACACCTCCAGCTACACACACCTGGGTCTGACTACAATGGCTCCAGGGAGGTTTGACCTGGCCGTGAATGCCCTAAAGAAGAAAGCTAGCAGGGCACTTCATGCCACAAAGAGGAGGCTCTACAATTTAAACCCTCCGATTAAGGCTTGCCTGAAACTTCTCCAAAGTGTCATTCAGCCACTTGCCCTTCATGGCAGGGAGGTGTGGGGTCTCATCCCAGCACAGAACTGCACAAAATGGCAAAACAGCCCCCTGACACAATGCACACGGGGCTCAATCAGGCTCAACCCTTTGGGAAATGAACAGAAATCATTCATATTCCAACTCACTCCATCACAAGGCCCTGCAATATCAAGACCTGAACCCAAAAAAGAGTCCTCTCAGGGTTAGTGCTGGTGTAGACCACCACATCCTGCTGAATAATTCATGCATGTGCCAAAAACCCAAAGAGCAAAGCGCTGGATCCTCAGAACCACAGGCAGACGCTGAGCCAGCTGACACACAGGCAGTTTTGTGGGCAGCTCTTAGCTTAGCTGTGATATGTCAGTTTTTGATTTTTAATACATTTGCACAAAAATAAAAAAAAATGTTTATGTTTTGCCATTATTGGTTACTGTGTGTAGACTGATGGCCAAAAGAATACATTTAATCCATTTTAGATTAAGTTTATAAGACAAAAGTGAAATGAATACTTTCCCAAGCCTCTGTACTCACATGTCATGTATCCCCATGTGTCCTCATTACTGACCTGTGTGCTGCGACCACAACCACCACAATCCCACAAACACTCCCTTAGAGTGTAATAACAGGACACACACTGATGACATCACATTCTGCCAGACTTACTGGACTGTGTATGTGCAATGTGTCAAACAATGGAGGCCATAAAACCTCTATTTGGAACATTGGGACAAAGAGGCAAAAATAACAAAACGAAGTTAACTGCTAACATTACGCACTGCCAGAGTTTCTCCACAGGGTCAGAGATACAAAGCAGAGACAGATCCTGACCAGGTACAGGCTCAGTGAACACAGCCTGGCCATATAGACAGGCAGACTGAAGAAAATATGGCTAACAAAGGAAGAAAGGCTGTGGTCACTGTGAGACAGGGGAGGTAGAAACAGAGATGCACTTTCTCTTAAACTGTAATAAATTCCAAACAAGTACAAAAAGTAAAACTTCTTAGTCTGGGAGAGGGAAGCACTGCACCTTTAGCAGCACGGTATGTATGTAAGTGATACAATCTGAGAGACAATGGGCATCTGCCCGGTAGCTGTAAAAATATAAACACAGTGATGGGGCACAGAGACACCCGGAGCCGAACACAGCGACGGCCCGACAGGCTGACTGCAACGCGCTGACATCATCTACAGAGTGAGGTGACCTCATTGGGGGTGACATCACTGGCATGGCTGTCTGAGGGGAGGAAAGGTCTCCCCTCCACAGCACTTACAAACACTGTAACTGTGTGTGAGAGAGAGAGCGAGAGACTGAGTATGCGGGGTGTGTGTGTGTCTAAGTGTCTGTGTGTGCATCTGAGTGTGTGTATGAGAGAGTGTGTGAATGTGTGCGCATGTGAATGTGTGCATGTGAGTGTGTGAATGAGTGTGTGTATGAGAATGTATGAGAGTGCATGTGTGTGTGTGTGTGTGTGTGTGTGTGTGTGTGTGTGTGTGTGTGTGTGTGTGAGAGTGTGTGTGTCCATGTGAGAGTGTGTGTATGAGAGTGTGTGTGTGTGTGTGTGTGTGGGTGTGTGTATGAGTGTGTGTATGAGAGTGTGTGTGTGTGTGCGTGTATGAGTGTGTGTATGAGAGTGTGTGTGTGAGTGTGTGTGTGTGTGAGTGTGAGTGTCTGTATGAGTGTGTGTGTGTGTGTGAATGTGTGCGCATGTGAATGTGTGCATGTGAGTGTGTGAATGAGTGTGTGTGTGCATGAGTGTATGAGAGTGTGCTTGTGAGAGTGTATGTGTGTGTGTGCATGTGAGAGTGTGCTTGTGAGAGTGTGTGTATGAGAATGTATGAGAGTGCATGTGTGTGTGTGTGTGTATGTGAGAGTGTGTGTGTCCATGTGAGAGTGTGTGTGTGAGAGTGTGTGTGAGTGTGAGTGTGTGTATGAGAGTGTGTGTGTGAGAGTGTGTGTGTGAGTGTGAGAGTGGGTGTGTGTATGAGAGTGTGTATGAGAGTGTGTGTGTGAGTGTGTGTGTGAGTGTGTGTGTGTGAGAGTGTGTGTGTGGGTGTGTGTGTGTGTGTGTGTGTGTGTGTGTAGTGTGTGTGTGTGTGTGAGAGTGTGTGTGTGAGTGTGAGTGTGGGTGTGTGTGTGTGGGTGAAGGTTTTCACAGACAGACAGCAGTTTGCTTGTTGCTTGTGGGTGAGGAAACAGAATCAGGGTGGCCATACAGAGGTCAGAATTTCTCCTCTTGGGTAAAATGGCAGCTCTTATTAATACTAGCTCTCTATCTTTTGAGGCCATATGCATTCCAAATTAAAAATAGACATTTTCTAACATAATCCATATGGTAAAATCAAAAATAAAGCCTTAGAGACATCATGCATTCGTAGTAAAAGCTGTGTGTGATTGCAGAGATGGAACGCAGGGTCGCACACGGGGAAGCAGCAGTGCACCTGCTGCAGCTGTTCACTCCCAGCGTGGGACTCCTGCAGCTGCAGACTGCATTAGCGCTGCACGCTCGCCTCCACTGTGACACTGTCACACTCTTCCATTGCCACACCATGCGCTTTCCTCCCTTGGAAATAATGATGTTCACTGTCTAAGCTCTGAAGAGAGGCTTCTAGCAGCTACGCCCCACGCAGGCCAGGGGTGGTACTCCTCTCTGGCGGTCTGCACCAGTCCATCCAGCTATTTTCTGTTTTCTTAGTTTAGCTGCATTAAAGGCAGATGTGTACTGAATAGTGTTTAAACACTGAGCCACATTTTCTAACCTACAGTTAACAATAGAATTTTCTCAACCTGTTCATCATCAAAATTGTCATAATTTCAATATTTCAACATATCAAAATTGTGACAAGGAGCAGAGTGAATCCAAATGCAGAAATGAGTTGAGACACGAGAGGTTTGGTTCAAAGAAAATAAGGTTCCGTTTACTGGAGACTTGGGGAAAACAAAACAGGATTTTTGCAAGAGGACACACAGACTAGGCGTGGCAAACTAAGACTGAGCACAGGGCAAGGCTTAAATAACAGAGGACACAGGTGTAACCAATAACTAATCAACACAGGAGAAAGACATTAACTAAATGAGACACAGGAAGTTATTTGGCCATCTGGCCAACCCAGAAAGCAACAGTTACATTCCTGTCAAAAAACAGAGAAATGCTCAAATTGTAAAGGCAACAACCCGTGCTCTGGTTGGAGTATTCCCATCACTACCAGGGCTGACAGCAGACGCAGGACTCATTCTGGGAATGAAGTGGATTATGGGATATGGCTGCTTTAGCTCAGTGAGAAATGTCTTCACATAATGTGATTCAGCTTTCCAACCTGTATTTACACACAGTTCATCCAGCATCTCCAATAAGCTATGGAATCATTTCTGAGTACTACAAGTATTACTGTCCAAACCAGCAGCTCTGATTTAGTTAAATGTGCACACTCATTAAGGGTGGAATGATCCAAATAAATTCCAGAAAAATGTTTTTCTATGAGAAATATGAGATCAGAAAGTGCCTTAATGAATGTTTTTAAAAAAGTATTTCATTTTATTTTTAACATCTTACTTCTCATGATGCTTTCCTCTGGTGTCCTGGGACAACTGGAGCATTTCCACTGCTGCCAGGGATGGTAGCAGAACCGGTTCTCAGTCTGGGTCCAGACACATGAGCCGTTTGTCTCTGGATCTGTGCTGGATGCTTTGACACAGTGTTGTGTTCCCGCTGATGTCTGTGTGATCGGAGTCCTGCAAATACATGGAGGAAGAGTCTGTAGGTCTGGAGCACCACATCACTATTAAACTGATAATTCTGAGAAGCTGAAACCCCTTCTGACCTGAGTGTGATTAACAGATAAAGTCACACTGTTCTCTGCCTTTGTTTTTACTGTGTTTTTGATATCAGAAGCTGCACACGCCTCTTTGGGTTCATGGTGGTGATAATCACAGCTGCTGTTGCTGACAGTGAAGCGTTCCCATTGCCTTTCAGCAGTGAGAGCAGGTTCAGCTCAGCCTTGTGTGCTTCCCTGAATGAGAGAAGCGTCCTGACCTGCCCTGTAACCACTGCAAACCTAACAGCTGATGCATAGCTCCATTGTCAGGACTGACAGGACTGAGGAGGTTTTCACGCTGCAGGCCGAGCCTGTGCTCACCTGCCCAGGAGAACGGGAAACATGCATGTTCCCCTCCGTCCACACCACTGACGCTCACGGCAAACATGGGCCTACAGCCCAAACACCTATCCCAGCTGCCCCACCCTATGCCCAACACCAAGTCACACAACATAAAGCCCACAACAGCATGCCACACAAACCCTACACACTTTACTGTACACACTTCCTGAAATGATTCCAAAGGAACACACCACACACAGGACATAAAAAGGCATGGGGAGCATACTATGGGGAACACAGGCAAAAATATGGTATTAACAAACTCTGAAATGTTCCCACACAAGTATTTTCCTGTAGTGTGTTTCAGCTGATCACGCAAAGCATGTCGTCATTAATGGCTAAACATAAATTCTAATGTAATTGTAATTGCAATATCTGGACTGCCATAATTCATGCCAGCCACCACAACCCAAAGCAGAAGGCAATATACTGAGTATACTGTTGAAAGAGCTCCCAAGGGCCTTTGCAATGTTAATCATGTCATTTTTCTACCCTCGCCGTCGTGCTGAAAAACAGCATTAATCATATTATCTAAAATTACTGTCCGTGCGTGTTCGTCAAGATCCCTGTAAAGGCGCTGCAGACTGGAGATTGTTTCCATTCCTATCTTTTGGCACAATGAATGCTTTATTATCATGTTCAGCTGTGACTTTTCCAGCGTGGTCACTGACATTTTAGGAAATACACCCATAGCTAGTGAGGCATTCGCTCTCGGGAGTTTATCCCCGCAGATGGTTACTGTAGCATTTCATTCATTCTGTGATTACCGTCACTGCGTGGCATGCGCGTGGCACGTCCCGGAGCTCCACCCGCCCTTCCCTCCCCTGTTACCGCTCTGCTGCGTGCAGCCTGAGTGACACGCGAAATGTCACTCAAAGGTCTTGCACACGCATCGTAAACACGCACA
Source organism: Megalops atlanticus (assembly GCA_019176425.1). Taxonomy (NCBI): domain Eukaryota; kingdom Metazoa; phylum Chordata; class Actinopteri; order Elopiformes; family Megalopidae; genus Megalops; species Megalops atlanticus. Next base: position 34,514,160 of record CM032888.1, read on the forward strand.
CACACTCTTATAAAATTGAAACTTGGTCATACAGCGCTTCTAATATCGTTGACTCCTTACATGGCTCTTTGCTTGTGTTTCACTCTGCCTCACTTGTAAGTCGCTTTGCATAAAAGCGTCTGCCAAATGAATAAATGTAAATGTAGGCCTAAATGTAATCAAATGCTCACGTACACACACACACACACACATTATATGTATATAACATTTGTGTGTAAGAGCTTTTCATATAAATACTGTATGTATGAATAAGTTAACAGTATAGGTACACGTGCAAGACCTTCATGTTTGTGCGCGGCTTTCATATATTTGCGTGCTAGCCTGTCAGATGAATACGCCAGGTTTCATGTGTGCGCATGTGAGTGTTCTGTACGCGTGTGTGCGAGGCAGAGTTTGAATTGTACACCAGCGCCTCGTAGATGATTAAGACAGCTTTGAGATTCACGTGACACCAAGTGCTTTTACAGAGCAGCTCCTCTCTGAATATTTGATTGACAAAGCCCCCTGATTTATCTGAATTTACCTGATTCGCTTTGCTCCAATACAGCCCGGTCAGCAAATGTTCCACTGTCGAATCCTGCATCTTTAGAGGTAAATACCGTCCCGCTTCTGATTCCGGGATGGAGCAACAGATCTGAGATCCTGCTCCAAGGCAGCGACACAAACGCAACACGACCAAAGTTGCCGCGGTACTGCATCTCATGTTGCGGCTGCCAATAACCATTGTGATGTGTGCTGTAGCAAACATCCATCCAATATCACCAGAAAAACAACAATAAAATTGTCACTACCCTGTCAGAAAATGTTTTTTTTTCCATGTCTGTGCCCCACGTGTCACATATAACGCTCCTCCTGCCTGCTCCTGCCGCTTCCTCCTTCACCCGACGGTCTTTAGCGTTCGCAGCGAAGAGCGGGCTTTCAGCCGCATTACAGCGTTGCCTGGGCAACAATGCCACCTGGCGACTGGACGTATGCAAACTGTTCGTTACAGTTCACCAAAGTTGACGCTTAGTGTTGAAAAATTAACAGACACGCTCGGTTGTTCATTCAGTTCAGGTTCGACAGTGTAGCATAGTGGTAAGGAGCAGGGCTCATAAGCAAAAGTTGCTGGTTCGATTCCCTGCTGAGGCACTGCTGCTGTACCCTTGGGGAAGGTACTTAACCCTGAATTGTCTCAGTAAATATCCAGCTGTATAAATGGATACCATGTAAAAGCTGTAACCTATGTAAGTCGCTCTGGATAAGAGCGTCTGCTAAATGACAATAACGGATTGTAACGATAAAAGTACCGTGGAATGACGTAGTGCGTTAGAGTGGGGCGACAGTGGGATGACTGTGTGATATCAACAGCGACACTCAATGGATGTTGCGACATAAAATTGTCTCACAAAAGACCTCTTGTGCTACAATCTGGCTACTAACAAAGTTAACCCGTATGTTTGGGCTCGGGTGAATTATTCTGCTAACATCATTAAACTTCATTAAACAGTAAACCTAAAACTAAAGAATCCACAAGAAGGTAGACAGAAGTACCCACACCGCAAACAGAAGTGAGATGCCGCTTCAGTTTCAAACTTACTTAAACGCCGTGCGCGTTTCGCAAACCTTCCTCCTTCCTCTCACGGGTCAGAGGACTAATCCTAGGAGAACTCCAAGAACATCTTGCCTTTCCGTTCTAATCCAAATGAAAACAAAACAAGAACAATGCAAATGATCTAAAAATAATATTGCAGCCTGATAATATATTTTGCACGCTGTCCATTGCATAACACGCGCCCATATTGCCCAAACGTAGATGATGCGCATGCGCAGTCTTCCGTACTGATATTTCAGGAAAGCGTTGTGACAGTCTGAGACAATGAAAGTTTTTTTTTAAGATTTAAATTTAATAATTCTTTGTAACGAAATAAAAAAGCACAGAGTCATGTTTTGTACAGGGCAGCGAAATAATTTATTCATAGTTCCATTTCTGGTAATCATTGTTATTTTAAAGTTATTGTTCATTTGTATGAAAACATGTTTTGGTTTATAAGTTGAATATTTATTATTGTAGTAATTTCTCTCGGCAATGTAAGTCAAACGTATGCTGTTTAATGTTTTAACTGTGTGCCCAGATATCAATATTAGCTTGTATGCGCCCAAGTGATTAAATAAATAATTCGTGAATAACTGACTCAAATGGTACAGAATTTGCAGGATGATTATTATAATATTTTGCTTTCAAAGCAATAAAAGCCTTTTTCCACACAGATGCATCAGAGCGGAGTCCCGGATGCAGGAATACCACAGGCTGGCTGCATGCGCAGAGACATGCGCGTTTCCATGGCAACAGCGCAGCGCGAGGCCGCTCGCTGTCTATGGTGCTGATGGGAGCTGTGCGAGATGGCGGACACCAGGCCTGTGCAGGTGGGGAATCATTTAGTGAACATTCCCAGCACAAAACCTGCCTGTTTACATTACGCCTGATAAATGGACCAGTAACAGTAATTAACCATGTTTAACAAGCAATTTTGCACACAGTGCTAACATTATGTTATATATTTACTTTATTATGTATTTGCGACAATATGATCATTATAAGCACATAAATTATGATAAATAGAAGATTTTGTAATGTTGCCTTACATGATCACGTACCCACTCTCTGCACGCTGCAAACCGACTGTCCTCATTGTTCCTCCAGTCAGAGAGTCCTGCCCCCCCGGGACGACAGTCATTGATGTGAAACACTCACAAACCAGCTCGGATTACATGCACACTGATATCTGGGTCAAAAATGTGCAAAGCAAAATGAAAAACTTAATAAAAGAAGGATTTTTTGTGAGAATGCCAATATGCTGGATGCATTTTCTGAGAGGATTATGTGAAAATATGACCCAAATGTAAATATGAAAGTGTCTGTCAGATGATCGGCGGGTGTGAGCAGCTTCAGGCAGCAGCAGGGAGTCTGAAGCTGTATAGCTACACCCTTACATCACACACACACACACACACACACACACACACACACACACACACACACACACACACACACACTCACACACACACCCTTACATCACTGCACCACTATCACACACACACACACACACACACACACACTCACACACCACCCCCATCCACACACACACACACACCCACACACACACACACACACACACACACACACACACACACACTGCACCACACACACACACACACACACACACACACACACACACACACACACACACCCTTACATCACTGCACCAATACCACACACACACTCACCACACACCACCCCCATCCACACACCCTTACATCACTGCACCACTATCACACACACACACACACACACACACACACACACTCACACACACCACCCCCATCCACACACACTTACATCACTGCACACACACACACACACACACACACACACACACACACTCACACACCACCCCATCCACACACACACACACACACACACACACACACACACACACACACACACACACACACACACACTCACCACACACCACCCCCATCCACACACACCTTACATCACTGCACCACACACACACACACACACACACACCCATCCACACACACACACACACACACACACACACACACACACACACACCACTGCACCCCATCCACACACACACACACACACACACACACACACACACACACACCACATCACCACCACACACACACACACACACACACACACACACACTCACACACCACCCCCATCCACACACACACACACACACACACACACACACACACACACACACACACACACACACACACACACAGTGTCTGCTCTGTGTCTGTCTCAGAGTGGGAGTCAGAAAGTGGGTCAGAGGCAGAGGCCCAGATTCCTGCAGCTCCTTTAATTGTGCAGCACAGAAGCCCTCGCCTCAGTGCCTTTATTTCAGTTCAGTATGTTCAGGCAAACTGCCTGTCAGAAATAACAATAATCCACAACTCTATTTACAAAAAGTGGTTAGTGCAAAATGCCTCTGCATCTTACTCTGGTCCTGTTTGTCCAGCACACCTGAAGCAAATCTGTCACCTCTCACTGCCCCCCCTGCCTGGGGGCCAGACCAGCCATGGACCAGAGATCAGAAGCAGGAAACACAGAAGTCACTAATCACCAAACTGCCACATAAGCAAACACAGAGGAAACATTCGGACAACCCTGTGGTAATGTTTCTGTTCCTCCGTGTCAGAGCGGCACTTCATAAATTCAAGGGCTGAGTCAAATATTTTAAAATAAAAATACATTTAAATAAAAAATGTTCCTTCCAGCATAATAAACACATAGATTATAAATAAAACTACTGATCATTTTGAGTTGAATTTGTCCTTAACACTTTCACCCAGCTCGAATTCTTTCATCCAAAGCTACCCCATTCACCAGACTGTAACCCATCCACCCAGATCTGTCTCCTGAGCATTTCAGTCTTACATCAGTCTGTAGGCTGGAATGCTTCAGCATGGACTGGTGCTTTAACAGGGGACACGTGGTGCATGTCCTCTTTCAGGGACTGACACTCCAGTTCAAACTGGGTGTGGCTGGGAGGTCATGACATCTGTTTATCATGTGACGCGTTTGGATATGAGCAGATATCAGAACACAGGATGTTTCTCAGGTGGAGTAGTTCAGTTCTGTCTCAGGTGAACATAGATGTGTCACAGCCACAACTCTGACAGCTAAGCCTGGAAGTAACACATACAGAAAGTGTGACTGGACCAATCAGAGTCCGAGCTGCAGGGATTCCCCCTTCATGGGGGAGCAGCAGGTGATGTCATTAGGGGTGAGTGTGATCCTCTCTGACCTGCTTTTCAGTTATGACTAATGTATTCATTATAATCATCAGGGCCAATCAAATCAAAAGGGTGAAAAGCAGAGCCTTCATATCCAATGCAGTGCACCAACAACCCTGTAACGTAAGCAAAACGCAACAGCAACATTACTCTAACCAACGGAGAGCACGGTGCCTTCAGGAGCTTCCCCCTCACTCTCCTGCACCACGGGCAGCACACTGCACCGCTCTGCTCGGGCAGCCTGTCTCCCTGCGCTTACTCACTCTTAATGAGCTCTTTTGTGTAACAGAGGGATAGCATTTGGAATGATTATGGCTAAATTTATAAGCAGTCCACATCAGATACGTTTTCGATGCAAGCACAGACTGCCATGGCACACATTTTAGAGAAAGAGTGTGTGTGATGTCCCCTCGCTGCTGGCTCCAGGTCTGCAGTGTGTGCTGCTCCCATGAGCCGCTACGTTTGCCTGCTGATTCAGGATCCTGACGATGACGTTGTGATGGAAACGTTGGGCTGCAGTTAAACCCTGTTTCCGCAGGCTCTGTGAAGGCCCTTTCCTCATGTAGAGTGTGTATGTCCTTTACGCACTCACAGGACCAACGCACTTTGGAGTGTGTCAAGGTGCACCAGCTGGCTCCGCAGCTGAGACAGAGCACCCACCCTTAAAGCAGACTGAAATATCACCTCAAAGGGACACCTTTAGATATACTACAATATAAAACTGTTCATAAAAAGCAGACTGAAATATCACTTCAAAGGAACACCTTTAGATATATAACAATATAATACTGTTCATAAAAAGCAGAATGGCTACACACTACAGCAGCACACTTAACACAAAGCACTTCCAGAACAGCACAAGCCCAAACAAAAGCAGCATTAAAAAAAGATTTTTTCCTCACACACATTTTATAAAACAAACCATGTAAAGATTAAACTTGTTCAGTGTTGACTTCATCCCCTTTTTTCATTCTAATGTAAATTAACATATCACAATGTAAAACATCAAATACCTTAATCAAATACAGTTATTACTGAGTAATAAGTGATAAACACCTTCATCAAATGGCAGAGTTAGTACTGAGTAATAATAAGGATACATACTTTCATCAGAGTTGAAGAGCTGAGGAGTAAGTGATAAATGTTATGAGGGACACACACTATATGGTTTTATTCCTGCTTTAAAGAGAAAAGCCTGAGAGTACAGACAGCCAGTGGCATCTCTCCCTGCTGTGTGTGTGTGTGTGTGTGTGAGAGAGAGAGAGAGAGAGAGTATAAGTGTGTGTGTGTGAGAGAGAGAGTGTGTGTGTGTGTGTGTGAGAGAGAGAAAGAGAGTGTGAGTATGAGTGTGTGTGTCTGTGAGAGAGAGAGAGAGAGAGAGAGAGAGAGAGAGTGTGTGTGTGTGTGTGTGTGTGTGTGTGTGTGTGTGTGTGCGTGAGAGAGTGTGTGAGTATGAGTGTATGTGTGTGTGAGTGTGTGCGTGAGAGCGAGTGTGTGAGTATGAGTGTATGAGTGTATGAGTGTGTGTGTGAGGTTCTGCTTGGCACATATAGCCTCAGAACCGCTCATCTACAGATGATTGTAATATGTACATTTCATTTTACTCTAAAATCTTATTACGGAATGAAACTTATCTGACCTATAAATTAGCACCGCAAGCACACATGCCACATTCACTCACTAACCACAAAGAACGAACCAACAGACCAACGCAGCACTGCTTCCCTCCTCCTCCATAAACAGGCATGTAAACAGCCTCCTCCTCCATAAACAGGCATGTAAACAGCCTCCCGGGAGAGACAGGATGGCATCCATGGTGTTGCAGTCCCACGTCGCCCTGGCCGTCCGTCTGTCCGTCATCATGAAGTGGAGGAAAGTCCAGTCGCTGCAGCCATGCAGAGCCATGCGTGAAGGTGTGGTGTCCCAGGGCGGGTCGTCTGACGAGTGCAGGGGCTGATGGGATATTGGAGGGGTTGCAGGATCAGGGCGGGGGGGTTCAGGAGGAGCTGCTGCTTGTGGTGGATGCCTGAGAGAAAGGAAAAGTGTGTGAGCTCACAGCGTGGCTGAGAGAGGGGAGGTCACCCAGGCCCCCACAGCCCAGACTCACACACACACATGCAGCAGTCAGTGCAAACTCCTCCCCCTCCCTGTCAGTCAAACATGTAGCACAGTGACAGGAGGAGTCACCTGTCAATCACTTTCATGCTGTAGGACTATGTGGGGGAGGGCAGGGTCAGGTGATGCATTCACATCTCTAACTCAGAACTGAGAAGGAGGAAAACCAGTCGCAGCAACGGGGAATCACACAAACAAACCAACCAGCCAATGGAAAAACACAACTGTGATCATGTGTCCAAACTGCCTGATAACTGTGGTGAGGGGGGACATCAGTAAACATGCATTGCATGGACAATCCCTTGTGCCTCCAAGATTGAAAAGTGTGTGATTAAAAACAGGTGTGTCAGGGGTGGGGTGGGAGTGGTGCGTTTGAAAGGCAGGTGTTTAAAGGGGGTGTTTTTAAAGGGGGTGTTTTTAAAGGGGGGTGTTTTTAAAGGGGGTTTTTTTCTCCACTGTGCAGATGCTGCTGTGTGTGGCCCCTGTGCAGGTACAGGCAGAAGGGCAAAGGTCAGACAGGGCGTACCTCAGTCTTCACCAGTCTGGGCTACAGTACCATTTAACCCTGGGTCTCTGCCAAACAAACCACACACACATTACCCCTCTCTGCTGCGAAGCAGGCAAGAGACATAACACCCCCCAGCAGGGCTGCTCAGATATGCTCAGAGACAGCGGCTCAGTCCTCACAGCTCTTTCCTTTAGCAAAAAAACTGGATTCTGTGTGTGTGTGTGTGTGTGTGTGTGTGTGTGTGTGTGTGTGTGTGGAGAGGAGGACTGGACTGTGTGCTCAGGCCTTTGGGAAAGAGACTCAGTACAGGTGGGGTAAAGGGACAAAAAGGCCACAAACTCTGATGTAGTCAATCCCAGAGTCCTGCTAGAAAACAGCACCACGAAAACTGCACCAACAACCCAAAAACAAGAAACAAAATATTTCACACTGCAACATCATTCCCGGTGCTCCCCAGAGCGGGATTCAGCATACCTCCAGCTGTGGAAGGTGGTTCCTTTCATTTTGAGTACTTCAAACAGAAAAAGAAATAGTAATATCAATATTTGAATTTATACCTTTCAGCACATACTAAAAGCAGCTGGTCAACAAGGCAATCTTATCAACTTTTTAAATACATTTTTTTGTCTGAACTTCAGCAGCAAGACAGCAAATCAAACAGGGGATTTGTGTTCTATGTAACAGACACACTTTCAAGAGCGCTGAGCATGACACTATGGGTTAAAGGGATTAGTTATTGTAAAGGAACATTACAGGGATTGGATAACATATCATTAACAATGCAATGTATCAGTAATGTTGCAGGGATTGTTACATTGTGAACAACACTGACTGTGGGACAAAGGCCATGGAAACAAACTCATTAATGATCACTTTTCCATCACTGACTGTCCTCTGACCTCTGACCGCCGCTCTGGGTTATGCCGTTTCTTCCCGATTTGATCAGTCATCAGTGTTATGAATCTTGAATGCAATGTGATGACAGAGATGTTCTGATCCACAGAGTTATTATTGAGCTAAATAAGTACACCTGTCCAGTATATTATTATTATCCCGTACATTTATTCATTTGTATATATTCATGTAAATATAAATACACATATATTATTTACATATTACATTTATTATATTAAATTCCATGAACAGGTAAATGAATTAGCTTAACTTTAAGGCTATGTTGGTTTTAAGAAAAGACTGGACTACGAAATAAATTACAAATGAAACGTTATTTCACATAAAAGGCATTTTTGTATGGGTATACATCACACACATGATACATGACTCCAGCTCCATCAGCTAATTACACACTTGCAGCCAAGCTTTGCATTTCTGTGTTGGAGAATGTAACATGAGGGTCAGAGCAAAATTCTCAATCAGAAAAAACTGAAACAGAAACACTTTCTGCAGCCAGTCCTGAGAACATTTATCTGCACGCCAAGCGTGACTGGGTCACCATGCTAACACATTGCAGCGTGCACACACACACACACACACTCACACACACACACACTCACACACACACCACACACTCACACACACACACACATACTCTCACACCACACACACACACACACACACACACACACACACACACACACACACACACACACACACACACACACACACACACACACACACATACAGAGACACAGAGAGAGAGACACACACACACATACAGAGAGAGAGACACACACACACATACAGAGAGAGAGGAGAGAGAGAGACACACACACACACACACACACACACACACAGAGACACACACACACCCAGGTATACACAGACACACACACATAGAGAGAGAGACACAGACACACACAGACACACATACACACACACACAGACAGGAACACACACACAGGTATGCATACACACACGTGGAGGCAGAGAGAGAGACAGAGAGAAAGAGAAAAATACACACACATGTACATATTGGAATACATTTGGTCCACACTTACCTTTCACCCAAGAAATTAGCTGAAAAATGTCTGTGTGACAAAAGCAACTAAAGGAGACAGGTGTGACTTGTTCAAAAACACATTAATTACAAGAGTAAAATCAAGCATGAGGCAATGATCTGAAGGGTTTCTTTCAGCTAATGTGTATGATGAAGTTTTTACAGTTTTTGCACATTATTTTTGTTTCTGGTAGTGTACTTGGTACACTATCTGGTACAGCACGTTTCTTTGTGATATTATGTATGGATCTTTATTTTGCATTTTCCAAGAGGAGTATAGGGCTGGAAACAGCACAGGAGTCAGGTCCTGAAGCAAAGAATGCGGTATGCTCAACAAAATCCTTATGAATATTTAATAACATTTTAACATGCAGGGTGAAAAAGCTGAAGAGTTTCTGGAAATTATTGTCAACAGATAAAGCACAACAGCCCTGAATATGTCAACCTTATTGCTCTTTTCTCAGTATTTGTACTTTTGCCAAAACTGAACATACAAATGATAAAAACACAAATACTGTAGTAGACCTTATTAGGGGAAACTGCTACAGAACTACTAAACAGTAAGAAGTAACAAGTACCAACCAAGCAATAAGCAATAAAATTATACATATAGGTAATAAAAACACAAGCAGTTAACTGGCACAGCACAACATATCAGATGCCCAAATACAAGACCTGAGTTAAATCGTAAAAAATGTAAACGTTTGGGGGGCCTTCCTTGCAGGTTGAATTTTTAGTGATCCTAACTACGATGATTGACCATTAACAAACTACATACAGAAATAGGTTACTTTCAATAGCTTGCAACTACATAATGAAAGATCTATCTCGTTGCTAACCAGTAAACGAGTAACGTTGTCACCCTACTTTGCTACTTTGTCACTCTAAAACACTATCTAGCTAACTAATCAAGGCCTGCAGCCATCTCACTTCCAGGCATTCAGCGTTTATTTCTCAGCTTGCTAACAGCCCCCCAATTTTGAGTGAAATGACGGCAACGCATCTCTGGCGGTCACGGCAGCGAGGCAGTTAAGAGAGTGAGTTATTTCTTCACGGAAAAAGCAGAGTGCACATTGAAATTGGGATTCTAGAATAATCCACCTGCTCCTCACAAATCTGGCAAAGGGTACTTAGTGAAATCTACCCATCTCTGACCTGGAGAAAGTGTTCTTTCCTCTGCCAGGGACCTGTGTTACCGGGGAGATCCCTCAGTGACCCAACTTTCCCGCACTCTGATAGGGAAGTGTGCTGGGCTTCTGGCTACGCGACAAAGTTTATAGCACAGCTGCTCACGGCTGCGCATTGAGCAATATGGTGGATCTGCATGTGATTCGTTTATCTTCGAAATGTATTTTTCTCGGTGATTGGATTTCCCTTCACTTTACAAATAAACAATTTCATCCCGGCTGCTGCTCAGACTTGGAGCAACAGTCCACAGTTTTTAACTGCTTACCTGGAGAGTGGACGCGGCTGAGTCGCTAGTCTCTGTCAGGCCTGTGCTCCTGGGGATACTGGAAACGATGTATCCGCCCCCCTTCGGTATTGGCTGTCTGATCACCAGCTTTCCTTTCCGTGTCTCCGCTAAGAACAAGCTGTACCAGTACGCATCGTTGGACACCAGCGTGGAATCCGCTACGGTAGAGCTCCTCTGGCTAATGACGCTGTTCCGACAGGGAGGGGTCGCTTTGGTGGCCTTCGGTTTCTGACACTTCAGCACGATGGTCACCAATATTGTCATCAGTAACAAAAACGACACCGAGCCCAAACCGATCACCAGATACAGGTTTAAGTCTGAAAATATATCGTATTCTAAAGGAACTTCCATTGTGTCGGAAAACGCTTTCACGACGTGCTCCACCGTTGAGATCTTGATGGTAACTGTAGCAGAGAGAGCCGGATCTCCGTTGTCCTTGGCAACAACGACCAGCCGCTGATGACGCGGATCTCTGTAGCTGAACATCCTCATGGTCCGGATTTCGCCGTTGTATTGGTCCAGACTGAACAGGGTAGCGTCAGTGATCTGTAGAAACTGGTACGTGACCCGAGAGTTCTGCACGGAATCTGCGTCAATGGCGATCACTTTGGCGATCAGGTGTCCTTTATCAGTGGATCTCGGGATCATTTCCTCTACTACAGAGCCGTGCGCGCGCCATGGGGACACTATGACCGGGGTGTTGTCGTTCTGATCCAGAATAATGATGTGGACAGTGACGTTATTGCTGCGTGGAGGAACACCCGAGTCTCGGGCCTCAATATGAAACAGAAACTCCCTCTCTCTCTCGTAGTCAAAAGTCTTCAGCGCGTAAAGATCACCATTCTCTGGGTTGATGGAAAACAGCATTGACATTGAGGTGTTCACGATTTCCTTCTCTATGATGAAATAAACCAGGTATTGGTTTTCATGGAGATCTGGATCCAAGGCGGTGACAGAGCTCAATAAAGACCCCGGCGCGTTGTTCTCCATCACAGGGATGGTGTAGAAAGACTTTGGAAACTGTGGCGCGTTGTCATTCACGTCCAGCAGCTCCAGTGTGATGGTTTCGTTATCTGACAAGGGGGGCGTGCCTCTGTCCGTTACCGTTAAAACGATGTCATACTCCGGAACTTTCTCACGGTCCAGCGATTCTGAAACCACCAGCTCAAAATCGCTCTCTGACGATTTGTTCAGCACAAACGGCAACTGCTCGCTACTAGAAAGGTCGAATTTACCATTGTCTCCCGAGTCTCTGTCACGAACGCCAACGAGAGCTATTACCGTCCCCTTAGGAACATCCTCACTCACTGTGCTCCGGAGGGATTTAATGCTGATCTCAGGATAGTTGTCATTCACATCTGTCACATACAGCATCACTGTACACTGCCCGGAGAGTACATGATGCCCTTTGTCCTTTGCTTGAATGTGCATCTCCAAAATTTTCACTTCTTCAAAATCAATCACGTCTTTCACTCTAATTTCTCCTGTATTCGGATTTAAAGTAAACATTTCCTGTGTTTTCTCGGATGTGTACAGTGTAAAAGAATACATTATCTCTGCATTCGTACCTTCATCTAAGTCTGTAGCATTAAGTTTCAGTACAAGTGTTCCGATCGGGGAATTTTCAGTTATATTAAGAGAATAAACCTGACGGTCAAACTGAGGGGCGTTGTCATTCGTATCCAAGACGCGCACAATGATGCTGGCGGTGCCGGACCGCGCGGGGACTCCGCCGTCTACAGCGGTGAGTATTAGATGGTGTACAGCCTGCTCCTCTCGGTCCAAAGCCTTCATCAGAATCAGATCTGCGAACTTAGAACCATCTCGTCCTGTCTGAATTTCGATTTTAAAGTGCTGGCTTTCACTCAGTGCGTATGTTTTAACTGAATTAACACCGACATCTGGATCTACAGCATTGGTTATAGAAAATCTCTCTCCAGGCGCAGCCGATTCAGATATATCCAGTTGTATCCGATCGCGTCGGAAATGTGGCGCATTGTCGTTGATATCCGTAATTTCTAATTCGATGTTAAAAATGCGTAATGGGTTGTCTATGATAACGTCCACCTTCAGAAAACAAGAGGTCTTTGTACACAGAGATTCCCTGTCTATCTTCTCTGCGATATACAGCTCACCCGTGTCTTTGCTGACTTCCAGATATTTTTTGCCATCGATGATCTCAAGTCGAATCCTGCGTTGAGCCAAAGACTCGACATCCAGCCCCAAATCAGAAGCTAAATTGGCGACAACAGACCCCTCCGTCATCTCCTCGGGAAGAGAATAGTGAGTGACCGAGAATGTCGTCTCCCATAAACCGATAAATAAAAACAGAACCGCAACGCACCTTTTCTGAGCGAGGGAGAATATCCCAGATTCCATTGTAGCAGCTCCAGGAGAAATTGCCACAGTCAATTAAAGCCTCTGTCTTTACGGCTGTAAAAGGGAACCGAACACAGAGACGACATGCAGCACGAGCAGGCACGGGAAGACAGCCCCTTCCTGCCGGTTCCAGACGCATTCTTTTAATCAGTGAACAGCGCCGCCGTGCGCACGACTCTAAATCTACTAAATAACAGAAGACACATCATAGGTATAGGTCACTAAAGGGCCGGTTCAGACTTGACATGCACACGCGTAAACCCCGCTGCTGACGCCTCTGTTACTATTAAGCGAATTCAGACATGAGGGCGCTTTGGTCAAAATAAGGGTGTGTCGCATTATTTTCTGAGATATGCGCATTTTGACCTAACAAGCTTTGACCTTAAAGTCTGTTTTCTCTCCCCAATTCAAGAGCGCGAAAAGGTCGAGTAAGTCCTACGCGAAAGTGGCCATCATGTGTTACAACGACATTGTTGTTAACTAGCTATGTAAAGTGGGGTGAATATAAATAGAAATTCGGTTTTCTATATTTAACATATGTTTATTTTTACATCTGAAATGACCCCGTTTGAAAACCAGGCACAATAACTAATGACAATTTAAAGTTTACTTAAAACGTGAAATATTATTATCTCCGAGGTCTGAAAGGTGAGGGAAGGAGCTGAAAGATAAACCCGACTGTTAAATGGATGTTTGACCCAATCGTAGCTGTAAATTAATTGGCTACACTAACCTGCTCACTGGTTAGAAGTGCACGCAAGCACGTAAATATATGCCCCCTGTCCTATGGCGTTCATCAGAACAAATCCCTGTTTTTCCTGTGCAACCTGTTCTTTTCCTGAGCTAAGTGATCGATGGTAAGATCTCAGGTTTTCTCTGAAAAAGATAAATGGCTACCTAGGCAACTCCAAAGGAAATAGTTTCATTATAACCCACAGCCCACTGTGCTTTAACCAAAGGGGGTGTAGGAGCCATAAATAATTTTAGTACAGTAGACACTTGGTACAAATGTCAGTTCTGATAACATTTTATAAAACATAATTGTTATTGCATTCATATTTCTATTTGAATTTTATAAACATGAGACATAGCTGATGTCCCATTGTAGTAGGATTACCTACACATCACATCTGAAAAGACAGAGCTTGTAGTATGTATTACAATATAGTTTTTGACTGTTATAAAGCGTGCTCATGTTATTTACTTGTAAGTCGCTTTGGATAAAAGTGTCTGCCAAATGAATAAACATAAACATAAATGTAAATTCAATTTTTCCCTAATGCATGACAGTCTTCTGGAGTGATTTATATAAGTCAGCTTGTTGCAGAGAGGGGCTGTGAACTAAAGAAGTTGCATTTTAAAATAATATATATGTATTGTAATATGTAAGTCACTCTGGATAAGAGCATCTGCCAAATGACAATAATGTAACATGGGGCAGCAGTGTATAGTGGTAGGCAGCAGGGCAAAAAAAAAGGTTGCTGGTTTGATTCCTTGCTGGGGCACTGCTGCTGCAGCTTTGGGCAAGGTGCTTAACCTAGAATTGCATCAGTTAATATCCATCTGTGTAAATGGATAACATGTAAAAGTTGTAAACTTTGTAAGTGTCTCTGGATAAGAGCACTTGCTAAATGACAATAATGTAACGTAATATTGCCTCCATATTCTTCTGTACAACAACAACATTCCCCGTGGTTTAAATTCTGGATAGGGCACAATGCTGTGAAATAGCTGGCATGGTTACAACAGTCAGGAATTGTCTTAAACCACTTTGCCGGATAGCTACCTGTTTTACGATATTACGGCTTTGTCTCTGTGATGATGGCAAAGGCAGCAGAGACCTGGCAGTCCCCAGAGGATGAGGATAAGGTGTGAAGGACTCCTCAGTCCTCACTGAGATGATGTGGGGTTGACAGAGTGTGTCCAGCACTTTTGGTTGGATTAAGCAGCGAGTTGGGAGGCCAGCTCTGTGCTGCAGACCTGAGCCACATGTATATGGACTGAAACCCAGGTCATGCCGGAGTGCAGGCAGGGCTCTCAGTCTCCTCCACGCAGCCATTCCAGCTGCTGCCTGGATACGCTGTGGCATCCTGCAGCCAATAAAAACAGTGGAAATATATTTTGCAGACCAAGTTGTGCAGTGGTTCAGCAACACTTTCCTACCTGTGTCAGCTGTATCATTATGCTGTACGAGTTCATCTCATGTCCTGGTATCATTTTTATGTTTTCACGTTGTTTAAATGTTCACAAGGTGGTCCTGTGGGAAGGAAGGGTAGGATTTACCCTGTCCCTGAATACAGCCAGCGCATTTCATCTGAAAATGCAGTAAACAGCTACTTAGCAAACACACAATGTGTTCATTTTATTATATGCATAATACGTTACATTGTAATGCTGTCCTGTTTGAAACACATGAGCAGCATGAACATTCAGTTGTAGTAACATTTGCTGCTACTGAAACAGCAGCTGGCTAGGCTACAATGAGGGCATTTTGCACGCCGTGCCCGTGAAGCAGTGACAGGACCATCGCAGAAACACAGCTGCAGATGGAAGCAGCCGCTCGGCTCCCAGCAGCTGCAGGGACAGAGCGGACGCTGATGTGCTCCCAGCAGCTGCAGGGACAGAGCGGACGCTGATGTGCTCCCAGCAGCTGCAGGGACAGAGCGGACGCTGATGTCCCACACCGGTCAGACAGATGCAATATCACTGGCTCGGTAACTAGCTAGTGATTTGAACTATTGTAGCTCAGACCACAGACAACCTCCTCACCATCAGTGTTCAGGTGTTTATACTAGTCGCTGTACGGAATGCCACAGCACAAAAATGCCTTCCTAAATTTCCTCCACACTCAGTTTGAAATTCACTGTTTCATACAAAGAACTCAACAGTGCATTCATGTCAAAACATCCATAACGTCTATTGCTTTTACTGTATTTCATCTAACCAATCAATAATGCAAGAAAAAAACTTTGAACTAAGTATGCTGTGGTGTTTTTTACTGCTCAAAATAATATTTGATACTGACATTTTTAACTTGTACCATTTTATGGTAAAGTATTGAAAAGGCTCATCTCAGTTCCAGAACAGCTTTATTTCATCTGAAGCATCTGCTCAACTTTCATAATTACAGTGAAACTCTTGCGACTGCGTTCTGCAGGTAGGGAGGTGTGGTTTTCTATGGCAACTTACATTCACTCACACTCACAAAATTGACAAACACTAGGGATGTGCAACAAATGCCCGTAAGTCTGAATTTGTCCCTAAAAGAGTGCCGTTGTCCTGGGGGACTGATTCTCACAGTAAGAAGTCACTGGCCAAACATTCGGCCCTTTTCGAGTTTCCTACATAAATAACCCCAACAGGCACTGAGGAGAGTGGGGCACTCCAACGTTTTAATCTGGGCCCGGGGAGGGGAGCTCAGAATCTCCACGGGAGTGGGTAAGAGTGGGACAGAACTTCTGCATGCACGGGGTGTTGAAAAAACATACAGTTCTAATTCCAACATAGTGAATTATTCAGTGTACTTAATTTAACCGGAGAATAACTTGATGTTATTTGCTACAAAGTCCCTCAGCTGTGCCAAATGCACCTGTTGTAAAGGCTGCTATTGGCACTCTGATCAGCATACCATGCCTCAAAAACTATGACATGAGATTAAAATTTGGTCTGCGTCAGAATCTCTGCGTGACAAATTCATCTGCCCATGATCATAATCAGAAAGAGGGTCACTCCAAAGTGCCAAATTAGAGCTAAAGGTCTCTAATTCCCATATAATAACCCCATTACATCTGTAAGCAATCTGTTTTGGCTGACACTCATCCAGCGCGCCTCAGATAACTTACATTTGCATTTTGTACCACAGCAAAGAAATTGAAATTCACTGTATGCAGACATACACACTAACAGTTAAAAAGCTGAAAATTCACTACACACAGATATATTCAGTGCCCCACTAGGGAATCAAACCTTTAACCCTCTGGTTGTATGTCTATAACAACAGATTGCTCCATGTCATCTTGTCATTTTCATTTCACAGTTTCATGTCATTAAATATTATTAGACCACATAAATGTGTAATCCAACTGAAATAGTTGATGACAACATCCTTAATGTCAAAATAAATCTTCTTCATGTACTTTTATTTCATTAATTATATGGAAAACGAGGTAAAGACTGTCATTACCTGGAGAGTGGACGCGGCTGAGTCGCTAGTCTCTGTCAGGCCCGTGCTCCTGGGGATACTGGAAACGATGTATCCGCCCCCCTTCGGTATTGGCTGTCTGATCACCAGCTTTCCTTTCCGTGTCTCCGCTAAGAACAAGCTGTACCAGTACGCATCGTTGGACACCAGCGTGGAATCCGCTACGGTAGAGCTCCTCTGGCTAATGACGCTGTTCCGACAGGGAGGGGTCGCTTTGGTGGCCTTCGGTTTCTGACACTTCAGCACGATGGTCACCAATATTGTCATCAGTAACAAAAACGACACCGAGCCCAAACCGATCACCAGATACAGGTTTAAGTCTGAAAATATATCGTATTCTAAAGGAACTTCCATTGTGTCTGAAAACGCTTTCACGACGTGCTCCACCGTTGAGATCTTGATGGTAACTGTAGCAGAGAGAGCCGGGTCTCCGTTGTCCTTGGCAACAACGACCAGCCGCTGATGTCGCGGATCTCTGTAGCTGAACATTCTCATGGTCCGGATTTCGCCGTTGTATTGGTCCAGACTGAACAGGGTAGCGTCAGTGATCTGTAGAAACTGGTACGTGACCCGAGAGTTCTGCACGGAATCTGCGTCAATGGCGATCACTTTGGCGATCAGGTGTCCTTTATCAGTGGATCTCGGGATCATTTCCTCTGCGACAGAGCCGTGCGCGCGCCATGGGGACACTATGACCGGGGTGTTGTCGTTCTGATCCAGAATAATGATGTGGACAGTGACGTTACTGCTGCGTGGAGGAACACCCGAGTCTCGGGCTTCAATATGAAACAGAAACTCCCTCTCTCTCTCGTAGTCAAAAGTCTTCAGCGCGTAAAGATCACCGTTCTCTGGGTTGATGGAAAACAGCATGGACATTGAGGTGTTCACGATTTCCTTCTCTATGATGAAATAAACCAGGTATTGGTTTTCATGGAGATCTGGATCCAAGGCGGTGACAGAGCTCAATAAAGACCCCGGCGCGTTGTTCTCCATCACAGGGATGGTGTAGAAAGACTTTGGAAACTGTGGCGCGTTGTCATTCACGTCCAGTAGCTCCAGGGTGATGGTTTCGTTGTCTGACAGGGGGGGCGTGCCTCTGTCCGTTACCGTTAAAACGATGTCGTACTCCGGAACTTTCTCACGGTCCAGCGATTCTGAAACAACCAGCTCGAAATCGCTCTCTGACGATTTGTTCAGCACAAACGGCAACTGCTCACTAATAGAAAGGTCGAATTTACCATTGTCTCCTGAGTCTCTGTCACGAACGCCAACGAGAGCTATTACCGTCCCCTTAGGAACATCCTCACTCACTGTGCTCCGGAGGGATTTAATGCTGATCTCAGGATAGTTGTCATTTACATCTGTCACATACAGCATCACTGTACACTGCCCGGACAGTGCATGATGTCCTTTGTCCTTAGCCTGAATGTGCATCTCCAAAATTTTCACTTCTTCAAAATCAATCACGTCTTTCACTCTAATTTCTCCTGTATTCGGATTTAGAGTGAACATTTCCTGTGTTTTCTCGGATGTGTACAGTGTGAAAGAATATATTATCTCTGCATTCGTACCCTCGTCTAAGTCTGTAGCATTAAGTTTCAGTACAAGTGTTCCGATCGGGGAATTTTCAGTTATATTAAGAGAATAAACCTGACGGTCAAACTGAGGGGCGTTGTCATTCGTATCCAAGACGCGCACAATGATGCTGGCGGTGCCGGACCGCGCGGGGACTCCGCCGTCTACAGCGGTAAGAATCAGATTGTGCACCGCTTGCTCCTCTCGGTCCAAAGCCTTTTTCAACACCAAGTCCACGTATTTAGTTCCATCGCTTCCCGTCTGAGTCTCAATACTGAAATGTTCGTTTTCATTAAGACTATACGATTTAACGGTATTTGAGCCGACATCTGGGTCTACAGCATTGGTTAAGGAGAATCTCTCTCCGCGAGTTGCGGATTCGGAAACATCCAGCTCGATTCTGTCCCTCCGAAAACGGGGCGCGTTGTCATTGATATCTGTGATTTCCAGCTCAATGTTGAATATCCGCAAAGGGTTTTCTATGACAACATCTAGTTTAATAAAACAAGTCGTGGCAGTTTTAACTGGACATAAATATTCCCTGTCTATCTTCTCCACAATGTACAGCTCTCCCGTGTTTTTGTTCACCTCCAGATATTTCTTACTGTGAATAATATCAAGTTTAACCTGGCGCGTGGCGAGTTCACCTACATCCAGCCCCAGATCTGCGGCCAGATTCGCAACGACGGACCCCTCCTTCATTTCTTCGGGGATAGAGTAGCGAGTCATGGACAAAGCGATGCCCCATGATGCCGAAAAGAGAAGGAAAACCGAGACGTACCTTTTCCGTAGCTGCCCCATAAGCAATAAATGAAATGCAGAAGTAAAATTGTATCCAAATGAGATCAATTTAATGTTATCGTACCGTCAGCCGCTTCTAATGTGACGCTTTACATCCGCGCGAGTCCGCAGTTGAGAAATGATGCGATCTTTTTATTGAAGCGGATTCTGCCACTGGGATGCTCCAGATGAAACTGCAGCGCGAATCTAACCATGCAGAACTGTCATGGCGTCCCTTTATCCGGATACCTGAGCGATTTATAAGAGAACAGCGACGCGTTGTGTACAAAAAAGATGAAAAGATAAGGCGTTTCAAAACATTTTGATAAACTGCGAGGATTTTATGATTTTATTATATTCCTAAAACATTCGGTGAATATTTTATAAATTTGGTTTATTTTAAAACAGGATGTTATATTTATTGAACAGAAGGTTTTTAGCATGTAACAGATGCGCAAAAACCAAATATTCTCCAGGGATCAATGCTCCAACAATTAATTCCATCTGAGCATGTCCCATTCCTCCATTAGCTCCAAATGCTTAAAACACGTGCTTTAATTGATAAAACTATGAAATGTTATAAAAAGGATGCAGTTAGTTGATTGTGTTAACATTACAGTTTAGGACAAAAAATCGAAAAGATTATTTTTGGAAGGCTAAATTAAGTCGTAATGAAAAACCTGGATTGATGAATATTATCGTCTAAAGTCCGAAAATCAATAATTGATTTACCTTGTGAGTTGCCTTGAATTTTACAAACAGTAGTCAACAAAATAATATTATGGATTATACATTTTTGAAAACAGATCTCACATTTCAAACTTCAAATGAATGATTTGCTCAAACATGCCATTTTATTAAAAGTAAATGTAAAAAACGGGTTTTGTAATGGCAATAAGAAAAATGTCCATTATAACCTCATCAGATTATTGCCCAAATAAATAAAGACATTTACAAGATATGTGGCCATCCCTTCGGGAATCGAAATACGTCTGTAACCGTTAATAACGACCAGCGTAGTCAAATGATCACATTTAGTCAATGTTTAGCTCGCATTTGCAATAACATGATTCATGGAACTGAGTAAAAGCACTACAGTATATCAGAAACCTAACAGGCATATTTAGCAATACTAACCTTCGTTGAGTTTATATTTTCTTGAATTTATAAGAGGTGAAGTGCGCTGTCAGTAAAACTACGTAGTTTTAAATATCATGATATTAAACTAATATCCACTTAATCATTGTCTTACCTGCAGAGTGGATGCGGCTGAGTCGCTAGTCTCTGTCAGGCCCGTGCTCCTGGGGATACTGGAAACGATGTATCCGCCCCCCTTCGGTATTGGCTGTCTGATCACCAGCTTTCCTTTCCGCGTCTCCGCTAAGAACAAGCTGTACCAGTACGCATCGTTGGACACCAGCGTGGAATCCGCTACGGTAGAGCTCCTCTGGCTAATGACGCTGTTCCGACAGGGAGGGGTCGCTTTGGTGGCCTTCGGTTTCTGACACTTCAGCACGATGGTCACCAATATTGTCATCAGTAACAAAAACGACACCGAGCCCAAACCGATCACCAGATACAGGTTTAAGTCTGAAAATATATCGTATTCTAAAGGAACTTCCATTGTGTCGGAAAACGCTTTCACGACGTGCTCCACCGTTGAGATCTTGATGGTAACTGTAGCAGAGAGAGCCGGATCTCCGTTGTCCTTGGCAACAACGACCAGCCGCTGATGTCGCGGATCTCTGTAGCTGAACATTCTCATGGTCCGGATTTCGCCGTTGTATTGGTCCAGACTGAACAGGGTAGCGTCA
The DNA here is from genome assembly GCA_019176425.1 of Megalops atlanticus. Taxonomy (NCBI): domain Eukaryota; kingdom Metazoa; phylum Chordata; class Actinopteri; order Elopiformes; family Megalopidae; genus Megalops; species Megalops atlanticus. The sequence goes on from CM032888.1 coordinate 34,535,778, forward strand.
GTGATCTGTAGAAACTGGTACATGACCCGAGAGTTCTGCACGGAATCTGCGTCAATGGCGATCACTTTGGCGATCAGGTGTCCTTTATCAGTGGATCTCGGGATCATTTCCTCTACTACAGAGCCGTGCGCGCGCCATGGGGACACTATGACCGGGGTGTTGTCGTTTCTGATCCAGAATAATGATGTGGACAGTGACGTTATTGCTGCGTGGAGGAACACCCGAGTCTCGGGCCTCAATATGAAACAGAAACTCCCTCTCTCTCTCGTAGTCAAAAGTCTTCAGCGCGTAAAGATCACCGTTCTCTGGGTTGATGGAAAACAGCATGGACATTGAGGTGTTCACGATTTCCTTCTCTATGATGAAATAAACCAGGTATTGGTTTTCATGGAGATCTGGATCCAAGGCGGTGACAGAGCTCAATAAAGACCCCGGCGCGTTGTTCTCCATCACAGGGATGGTGTAGAAAGACTTTGGAAACTGTGGCGCGTTGTCATTCACGTCCAGTAGCTCCAGGGTGATGGTTTCGTTGTCTGACAGGGGGGGCGTGCCTCTGTCCGTTACCGTTAAAACGATGTCATACTCCGGAACTTTCTCACGGTCCAGCGAATCTGAAACCACCAGCTCGAAATCGCTCTCTGACGATTTGTTCAGCACAAACGGCAACTGCTCGCTAATAGAAAGGTCGAATTTACCATTGTCTCCCGAGTCTCTGTCACGAACGCCAACGAGAGCTATTACCGTCCCCTTAGGAACATCCTCACTCACTGTGCTCCGGAGGGATTTAATGCTGATCACAGGATAGTTGTCATTTACATCTGTCACATACAGCATCACTGTACACTGCCCGGACAGTGCATGATGTCCTCTGTCCTTAGCCTGAATGTGCATCTCCAAAATTTTCACTTCTTCAAAATCAATCACGTCTTTCACTCTAATTTCTCCTGTATTCGGATTTAGAGTGAACATTTCCTGTGTTTTCTCGGATGTGTACAGTGTGAAAGAATATATTATCTCTGCATTCGTACCTTCGTCTAAGTCTGTAGCATTAAGTTTCAGTACAAGTGTTCCGATCGGGGAATTTTCAGTTATATTAAGAGAATAAACCTGACGGTCAAACTGAGGGGCGTTGTCATTCGTATCCAAGACGCGCACAATGATGCTGGCGGTGCCGGACCGCGCGGGACTCCGCCGTCTACAGCGGTAAGAATCAGATTGTGCACCGCTTGCTTCTCTCGGTCCAAAGCCTTTTTCAACACCAAGTCCACGTATTTAGTTCCATCGCTTCCCGTCTGAGTCTCAATACTGAAATGTTCGTTTTCATTAAGACTTGTATGATTTAATGGTATTTGAGCCGACATCTGGGTCTACAGCATTGGTTAAAGAGAATCTTTCTCCTGGCAAAGCGGTTTCGAAACATCCAAATCGATTCTGTCCCTCCGAAAACGGGGCGCGTTGTCATTGATATCTGTGATTTCCAGCTCAATGTTGAATATTCGCAAAGGGTTTTCTATGACAACATCCAGTTTAATAAAACAGGGAAGGCAGTTTTTAAGGACATAAATATTCCCTGTCTATCTTCTCTACAATGTACAGTTCTCCTGTTTTTTGTTCACCTCCAGATATTTCTTACTGTGAATAATATCAAGTTTAACCTGGCGCGTGTCAGTTGCCTACATCCAGCCCCAGATCTGCGGCCAGATTTTGCAACGACGGAGCCCTCCTTCATTTCTTCGGGGATAGAGTAGCGAGTCATGGACAAGGCGATGCCCCATGATGCCGAACAAAGAAAACCGAGACGTACCTTTTCCGTAGCTGCTCCATAAATAACGATGCAACTGTAGGAAAATGACTTCCCGAAATTATCCGTTAACCAAACACGGCTCGTGTTCGACAATGAAGCGCTACGTTAGCAAGGATCCGCAGTTTAAGAAGAAAGCAAGTCTGCGCATTGGAAGCGGATTCTGCCACTGAGCTGCTACAGATGAAACTGCAGCTTGAATCGCGATGCACAGAACTGTCATGGCGTCCCTTTATCTGGATACCTGAGCAATTTATTAGAGAACAGCGACGCGTTGTGTGAACGTCGTGAAAACACATTCAGTCTATAGAGGATTTTGTCAGTATGTTATTTCTAAAACATTCGGTCAATATTTTAGAAATATTGGTACCCATTTCCAGTATGTTATATTGATAGAATAGAAGGTTTTGACGTAGGCCTACACACATATAAGTAAAGACCGAGTATCTACTGATAAATGCTCAAGCCATCTATCCCATCCCTTCCCATGTTCCAAGGACGAAATGCTTAAAAAACGTGCTTTTAATAGTAAAACTATGAAATATAATTATAGTTCATAAGCATTCCGTGACATCGATTGGGTAACTAGAATAAAGTTCAGTTTGGAAACGGAGAGTATGTCTTCGAATGGTAAATTCGGTCGTGGGAAAAATAAAAACCGGATCAAACATGAACTACAGCTAAATTACGGAAATCAGTCTATCGTTTTCCTTGTGTAGGACGCAGGATTTTCAAACATAGCCAACAAAATATGATTATGGAATTTATCATTATTGAAAACAGCGCTCAGATATTAAAATGTGCCATTGCTGTTAAAATCATGACTTTAAAAAGAGCGAAAGCAACCAATCGCAAAATGTCCAGTATAACCTCATCAGATTATTGCCCAGATAATTAAAACAAACGTAGGATATATGGCTGTCCCTAAGGGAAAGTAAATACGTCTGTCATCGATAATAAAGCCCAGCGAAATCAAATTATCGTATTCAATCAATGTTTAGCTCGCATATACAATCACATGATTCATGTAACTGGGTTGAAGCACTACAGTATACAAGAAAACTAATTCGCATATTCAGCAATACCAACCTCCATGGCCTTTAGTATTTCTTTATTTTAAGGGATGTTAAGTGCGCTGTCATCTTAAAAATGTTGCTTCATGTAAATATCATGATGTTAAACTAATATCCACTTAATCAGTCTTACCTGCAGAGTGGACGCGGCTGAGTCGCTAGTCTCTGTCAGGCCCGTGCTCCTGGGGATACTGGAAACGATGTATCCGCCCCCCTTCGGTATTGGCTGTCTGATCACCAGCTTTCCTTTCCGCGTCTCCGCTAAGAACAAGCTGTACCAGTACGCATCGTTGGACACCAGCGTGGAATCCGCTACGGTAGAGCTCCTCTGGCTAATGACGCTGTTCCGACAGGGAGGGGTCGCTTTGGTGGCCTTCGGTTTCTGACACTTCAGCACGATGGTCACCAATATTGTCATCAGTAACAAAAACGACACCGAGCCCAAACCGATCACCAGATACAGGTTTAAGTCTGAAAATATATCGTATTCTAAAGGAACTTCCATTGTGTCTGAAAACGCTTTCACGACGTGCTCCACCGTTGAGATCTTGATGGTAACTGTAGCAGAGAGAGCCGGATCTCCGTTGTCCTTGGCAACAACGACCAGCCGCTGATGTCGCGGATCTCTGTAGCTGAACATTCTCATGGTCCGGATTTCGCCGTTGTATTGGTCCAGACTGAACAGGGTAGCGTCAGTGATCTGTAGAAACTGGTACGTGACCCGAGAGTTCTGCACGGAATCTGCGTCAATGGCGATCACTTTGGCGATCAGGTGTCCTTTATCAGTGGATCTCGGGATCATTTCCTCTGCGACAGAGCCGTGCGCGCGCCATGGGGACACTATGACCGGGGTGTTGTCGTTCTGATCCAGAATAATGATGTGGACAGTGACGTTATTGCTGCGTGGAGGAACACCCGAGTCTCGGGCCTCAATATGAAACAGAAACTCCCTCTCTCTCTCGTAGTCAAAAGTCTTCAGCGCATAAAGATCACCGTTCTCTGGGTTGATGGAAAACAGCATGGACATTGAGGTGTTCACGATTTCCTTCTCTATGATGAAATAAACCAGGTATTGGTTTTCATGGAGATCTGGATCCAAGGCGGTGACAGAGCTCAATAAAGACCCCGGCGCGTTGTTCTCCATCACAGGGATGGTGTAGAAAGACTTTGGAAACTGTGGCGCGTTGTCATTCACGTCCAGTAGCTCCAGGGTGATGGTTTCGTTGTCTGACAGGGGGGGCGTGCCTCTGTCCGTTACCGTTAAAACGATGTCGTACTCCGGAACTTTCTCACGGTCCAGCGATTCTGAAACAACCAGCTCGAAATCGCTCTCTGACGATTTGTTCAGCACAAACGGCAACTGCTCGCTAATAGAAAGGTCGAATTTACCATTGTTTCCTGAGTCTCTGTCACGAACGCCAACGAGAGCTATTACCGTCCCCTTAGGAACATCCTCACTCACTGTGCTCCGGAGGGATTTAATGCTGATCTCAGGATAGTTGTCATTTACATCTGTCACATACAGCATCACTGTACACTGCCCAGACAGTGCATGATGTCCTCTGTCCTTAGCCTGAATGTGCATCTCCAAAATTTTCACTTCTTCAAAATCAATCACGTCTTTCACTCTAATTTCTCCTGTATTCGGATTTAGAGTGAACATTTCCTGTGTTTTCTCGGATGTGTACAGTGTGAAAGAATATATTATCTCTGCATTCGTACCTTCGTCTAAATCTGTAGCATTAAGTTTCAGTACAAGTGTTCCGATCGGGGAATTTTCAGTTATATTAAGAGAATAAACCTGACGGTCAAACTGAGGGGCGTTGTCATTCGTATCCAAGACGCGCACAATGATGCTGGCGGTGCCGGACCGCGCGGGGACTCCGCCGTCTACAGCGGTAAGAATCAGATTGTGCACCGCTTGCTCCTCTCGGTCCAAAGCCTTTTTCAACACCAAGTCTGCGTATTTAGACCCATCGCTTCCCGTCTGAATTTCAATATTGAAATGGTCGCTCTCGCTCAGCATGTATGTTTTGATGGAATTAGTACCGACATCTGGATCTACGGCGTTGTTTAAAGAGAACCTTTCCCTCCAAAGGCCGTTTCCGAGATATCCAAATGCATTGTTTCCCTTCGAAAATGAGGCGCATGGTCGTTAATATCTAAAATTTCCAATTCTATGTTAAATATTCGTATTGGGTTTTTGATTATCACGTCCATTTTAAGCAAACAGGAAGACGTCTTAGAGGTACACAGATATTCCCTGTCTATCTTCTCTAAAACATACAGTTCTCCCGTTTCTTTGTTAACATCCACATATTTCTTGCTGTGTAAAATATCTAATTTCAGCTCACGCTCAGTCAGACTGCCAGTATTAAGCCCTAAATCACTGGCTAAATTTGCAATAACGGAGCCCTCCTCCATTTCCTCGGGGACAGAGTAGCGAGTCACTGCACAGGCGAAGCGCCACGCCGCAGAGATTACAAAGAAAACCGAGACGTACCTCACTGGCTTCACAACACAAAGTGCTGGCATCGTGGCAGGAAAATACTTCCTCCGAAACAAAAAGTCCGTTAACCAAGTCGACCCGTGTTATATTGGCGAGAGATTACGCAGGCTACAGTTTTAGAATGAGATGATGATGTGAATTAAAGGCGCATGCAGAATCGGTCTCCACCTGATACCGCTGCGTGTCTCTCCATGCAGAGCTGTCATGGCGCCCCAGTTTCCGCAGACCTGAGCGATTTATTAGGGAACAGCGACACGCTGTGTAAAACACACATAAAAGTATGGTTTTCGAAATATTCAGTCTTCAGGTGTCTTGGCAATGGGTTTTTGGGAAAACAAGCGAGACGTGCTGTAAAATATATGCACTTCTAAGATGTGATAGCGGACTACAATGGCGGCGCTCGTTTCAGGTTTATTTTTAATTCCATTTTTACAGGTTTGACATATGTGCAGTGCTTTAGCTAGAACTGCTTCGGTAAATGTCCAACTGTAGAAACTGATAGCATGTAAAATATCGTAAGACATACAATGATGAAGTTGTAACCGCAACATCTGCGAAACAAATGTAATAGACAATAGGGATATAGTGGTAAGGAGCAGGACTAGTAACCGAAAGATTGCTGTTAACGATCCCCAGTGGGCAGGACTGTTGTTCACCCTGAACAAGAACGTTTTTTAACCCAGAATTGCCCCCATAAATATCCAGCTGTATAAGTGAGTAAAAATGTAACCTATGTCAGTCGTTCTGGATAAGAGCGTCTGCTAAATGACAATAATAGAATATAGTAAAAAAAAAAAACTCCTATCTGTAACTCATCAGTTAGTCCCCAAACCCCACAGCTCCAAGGACTAAATGCTTAAAAAGCATGCTTTTGATGACAGGATATTGAATATAAATATGAGTAATTATGGATTCTGTGGAAACGAACGGCTCATAAAGTTCATTTTTGAATATGTAATAAATGTTTCAAATGTTAAATTTGTAGAGCAAAACAGCTGCCATTTTATTAAACGTCAGTAACTGAAAACAAACTGCCTTATGTCCCAGACAATGACTCCAGAAGGCAATCAAGAAAAAATGCTAATATGGATTATGCCACTTTCAAGAACAACTCTCAGATATTAATCTCTATTAGCCTACTCCGTTAATTCATTATTTCAAATATATTTAGATCTCTAAACTTTATCAAAGTGACATTAACGGGTAAGAGGTCTGTTGCGATCTCGGCAGATGGTAAGTCGTTAAAACACAGGAAAAAATGGCTCACCCTTACAGCACGTGCCTGTATTTGTGAGCCATGATAGCATCCAGGACAGTAAAAAGGCCAGCATGGTTATGTCTGTGTTGACCTTTTCAATAAGGGGCTTGTAACTACTTCAAGGCAATGGAAATTATAAGGGCCGTAAAATACCTATGCAACAATTGTCATCTTTAAAAAATATAAAGGTTACTGTATTTAAGGAGATGTTAAATATATTGTCAGTTAAAACAACTGAAATACTAATGCATTTCATGACTTACCTGCAGAGTGGACGCGGCTGAGTCGCTAGTCTCTGTCAGGCCCGTGCTCCTGGGGATACTGGAAACGATGTATCCGCCCCCCTTCGGTATTGGCTGTCTGATCACCAGCTTTCCTTTCCGTGTCTCCGCTAAGAACAAGCTGTACCAGTACGCATCGTTGGACACCAGCGTGGAATCCGCTACGGTAGAGCTCCTCTGGCTAATGACGCTGTTCCGACAGGGAGGGGTCGCTTTGGTGGCCTTCGGTTTCTGACACTTCAGCACGATGGTCACCAATATTGTCATCAGTAACAAAAACGACACCGAGCCCAAACCGATCACCAGATACAGGTTTAAGTCTGAAAATATATCGTATTCTAAAGGAACTTCCATTGTGTCGGAAAACGCTTTCACGACGTGCTCCACCGTTGAGATCTTGATGGTAACTGTAGCAGAGAGAGCCGGATCTCCGTTGTCCTTGGCAACAACGACCAGCCGCTGATGACGCGGATCTCTGTAGCTGAACATTCTCATGGTCCGGATTTCGCCGTTGTATTGGTCCAGGCTGAACAGGGTAGCGTCAGTGATCTGTAGAAACTGGTACGTGACCCGAGAGTTCTGCACGGAATCTGCGTCAATGGCGATCACCTTGACGATCAGGTGTCCTTTATCAGTGGATCTCGGGATCATTTCCTCTACTACAGAGCCGTGCGCGCGCCATGGGGACACTATGACCGGGGTGTTGTCGTTCTGATCCAGAATAATGATGTGGACAGTGACGTTACTGCTCCGTGGAGGAACACCCGAGTCTCGGGCCTCAATATGAAACAGAAACTCCCTCTCTCTCTCGTAGTCAAAAGTCTTCAGCGCGTAAAGATCACCGTTCTCTGGGTTGATGGAAAACAGCATGGACATTGAGGTGTTCACGATTTCCTTCTCTATGATGAAATAAACCAGGTATTGGTTTTCATGGAGATCTGGATCCAAGGCGGTGACAGAGCTCAATAAAGACCCCGGCGCGTTGTTCTCCATCACAGGGATGGTGTAGAAAGACTTTGGAAACTGTGGCGCGTTGTCATTCACGTCCAGTAGCTCCAGTGTGATGGTTTCGTTGTCTGACAGGGGGGGCGTGCCTCTGTCCGTTACCGTTAAAACGATGTCATACTCCGGAACTTTCTCACGGTCCAGCGATTCTGAAACCACCAGCTCAAAATCGCTCTCTGACGATTTGTTCAGCACAAACGGCAACTGTTCGCTAATAGAAAGGTCGAATTTACCATTGTCTCCTGAGTCTCTGTCACGAATGCCAACGAGAGCTATTACCGTCCCCTTAGGAACATCCTCACTCACTGTGCTCCGGAGGGATTTAATGCTGATCTCAGGATAGTTGTCATTCACATCTGTCACATACAGCATCACTGTACACTGCCCGGAGAGTGCATGATGCCCTTTGTCCTTTGCTTGAATGTGCATCTCCAAAATTTTCACTTCTTCAAAATCAATTACATCTTTCACTCTAATTTCTCCTGTATTCGGATTTAAAGTAAACATTTCCTGTGTTTTCTCGGATGTGTACAGTGTAAAAGAATACATTATCTCTGCATTCGTACCCTCGTCTAAGTCTGTAGCATTAAGTTTCAGTACAAGTGTTCCGATCGGGGAATTTTCCGTTATATTAAGAGAATAAACCTGACGGTCAAACTGAGGGGCGTTGTCATTCGTATCCAAGACGCGCACAATGATGCTGGCGGTGCCGGACCGCGCGGGGACTCCGCCGTCTACAGCGGTGAGTATTAGATTGTGCACCGCTTGCTTCTCTCGGTCCAAAGCCTTTTTCAACACCAAGTCCACGTATTTAGTTCCATCGCTTCCCGTCTGAGTCTCAATACTGAAATGTTCGTTCTCACTAAGACTGTATGATTTAATTGTATTTGAGCCGACATCTGGGTCTACAGCATTGGTTAAGGAGAATCTCTCTCCGCGAGTTGCGGATTCGGAAACATCCAGCTCGATTCTGTCCCTCCGAAAACGGGGCGCGTTGTCATTGATATCTGTGATTTCCAGCTCAATGTTGAATATACGCAAAGGGTTTTCTATTACAACATCCAGTTTGAGAAAACAAGATATCTTTAACTGGACATAAATATTCCCTGTCTATCTTCTCTACAATGTACAGCTCTCCCGTGTTTTTGTTCACCTCCAGATATTTCTTACTGTGAATAATATCAAGTTTAACCTGGCGCGTGGCGAGTTCACCTACATCCAGCCCCAGATCTACGGCCAGATTCGCAACGACGGACCCCTCCTTCATTTCTTCGGGGATGGAGTAGCGAGTCATGGACAAAGCGATGCCCCATGATGCCGAAAAGAGAAGGAAAACCGAGACGTACCTCTTCCGTAGCTGCTCCATAAATAACGATGCAGTTATAGGAGTCAATGACAAATCCAATAAAACCCGCTGTGACTGTAGTGTAAATACAGCTGCTTCTATAAATTAGTCTTATATCCTTGTACGTCCATAGCTGAAGAATATTACGATATTTTTATTGAAAGGTCCGTGCAGACAGGGATGTTCCAGCAGAAACCGCAGCTCGTGTCTAACCATGCAAAACTGTCATGGCGTCCCTTCATCCGCAGGACTGTGTGATTTGTAATGGAACAGCGACACAGTGCGTAAACACTGAAATTTTCCCTATACAAGTGTTTCAATGTGTTTTTCTTAACATGAAGTTTGCAATAAATTCATGAAATTTTCCAAAAATACTGTAATTTGCGCACATTTGTTATATATAATGCAAAATGTCACATAATTGTGAAATAACATTAAAACTCACCTTTTTCGGGGCTTAGGTACCGCTACCTCTTCTTTTGAACCACATTAACGCGGACATGCTTTTCCCCGTCATGCAGCCTTATTTTGCAATAACTAACTGTACAGCGGCCTCGTGCCATCGCGATATCCTCTGCCAGCCGCGTGAATGCCATCTTTCCCGCATCACACAACGCGGTGCAGCGGAGCCGGAGCTCAGGCGGCATTGGAGAGCAGACTCGGCTCCACTAGCATTATCCGAGAAACCTGCAGGCGACCAATGAATCGCAGGATTCCTGAGAGCAGCGAGACAAAGAAAGCCCGACCCACTTACCCACATCGCCGTCCAACAAAGCCGATTCATTCCGCCTGTAGGATCGCCGTCGTTATATTATCGTAACTTAGCAAACCGTCTTACCCAGAGCGAGTTACAAAGGTCATCTAGCAAAGTGGCATGACAATTTGTATGTATTTTCTCAATTAACACATCTCCCTGAATCAGACATCCTCAATCTGATTTCAGCTCATAAACCAACCACTAGCACTTTAAATCCAATACCGACAGCTCTCCTCCAAGAAATTGCACCCACCATCCTTCCATACCTCTCTCATGTAATTAACTCATCACTAACCTCTGTCATTGTCCCCGAGTCCCTGAAGCAGGCAAGGGTCCACCCGCTAATTAAAAAACACACTCTGAACCCCTCACTAGTCAATAACTATAGGCCAGTCTCCCTGCTCCCATACCTCTCTAAAGCTTGAGAACATGCTGTCTTCAACCAAGTCTCCCACTTTCTCACTGATAACAATTTACTTGACCCTAACCAATCTGATTTCAAAGCTAATCACTGTACTGAAACTGCCCTAATTGCTGTAACTAATGCACTTCAAGCTGCAAAAGTTGCCTCTCTCTCTTTCTGTCCTTATATGCCTAGATCTATCAGCTGCTTTTGACATGGTTAACCACCAGATCCTCCTGTCTGAGCTGCTGGCCCGGGGAATCACTGGAACGGCTCTGGAATGGTTCTCCGCCTACCTCAGAGGCCACTCCTACCAGATCTCCTGGCAGGGCTCCACCTCCTCACCCGGATCCTGAACACAGGTGCAGTTATAGGTGCACACATAGGAGTTAAGTGCCTTTCCTTTGCTGACCCACCTAGCATCACAATGACATTCATGATGTACAAGTAAATCAGTGTGTTTAGCAGTGTGTTCAGCTGGTAAACTGTAAACTTGTTGTTTAGTGAATAAAATGTAACAATACAAAACCTGGGAATTCCCTTCCAATTTTTTTACATTAAATTTTTACAGACTGCAGCAAACAATAGGCCATAAACAGTCCAACTCACCTGCAGCTTCATTAATATGGACCCTTTGATCTGACCATGAGGACCAGACACACTTCCGCCATAGCTGACCTCAGGCCACCAGTGTAGCCTCTCCCCCAAAATCTGCCAATCACACTCCCAATTCAACATGCACGAGTCCAAGAGCCCCACTGGGGAACATCAGAACCCCACATGGGACCAAAAACTTTCACAATCAATAAAGTGGGATGTGACTCTTCCACACGGCTCTCCAAGGTGATTCGATCACCCGATCACCCGATCATCACCGATCCTCTGCCCAGCAACAGCTGGATGCTGCGCATCTCGGCCGACAGAGCCGCGACTCCGCCGAGCCACCCCCTCTTCCGCTGCCCCCCGTGACCCGCTGGACTCCACAGACAACCGCCCAGCCGCAGAGACCCGCACCGCTGCTGTCAGCGAGAACCCATCCAGGCCAGATCCCCAGAGAGCAGCTCCCAGCAGCTCCACACTCCGTTTGCAGGCTTTAGTCTTCCTGGCTCTGTGCTGTGGACTGTCGTTTGCTTAGTTTAGCTAATTTGCAACGTAGCTTCTGCCCTCTTCGCTATGTTCAGCTCACTAGTGCATGAGACCTGTAGATGCCTTTTGTATTGCACATAATAAAGTCGCTTTTCCATAAAGTCATTGCAGTGTCTTATTTCTGCAGGTAAAAGAGGCTCCACAGGCTCTGACAGGCCCCTAACTCTCCCGGTAACTGCAGGTGCACCGTCTCTCATGAACATGCAAACATGCTGCAACTCATCACCTTCACTTTTTCATCTCCAACTGCTTTGCTGTAAATATCAGCTAATATGCATCTTTCCATGTCTCTGACTCCATAAATGGCCCTTTTTGGCCAGAATCCACACCACACATGAGAATGCCACTGAAGCTTTCTCCTGAAAATTAATAAAATAATGGTGTCCTGGATTTTTTTCAACAAATATAATGTTTTACATACAGATATTGCTTTGGTGAATACAATATGAAATTCAGTGCATTTGGTCTATACAATGAGTGAATGAGTAAAAGTCAGTTTTCACCCTGGGTCTTAGGGCTCAGCCTGCACTCAAAGCAAAGGCCTTTAAACTGAGCTACTCAGTACAGATGCAAGATCGAGTCAACATGTGACCTGTGGACCACTTGCTTAGTGTAGCCTTTAAACTGAGCTACTCAGTGCAGCTGCAAACTGCACACCTTTAAACTGAGCTACTCAGTACAGCTGCAAACTGCATACGGCCTTTAAACTGAGCTACTCAGTGCAGCTGCAAACTGCATGGCCCTTAACTCCCCTGTTTCCACGCACAGAGATGAATGCTTGCAGGGGTGCTGTGTGGCATCTCTCTGCAAAATCAGCACCAGACAGCTTTAGCAGGCTTCCATACTTTATCAATTTATGAAATTTCTGCAAAATTTCTGAATATATTCTTCCTTGGACACAGCTGTGCCCATGGTTTTACCTTTATTACTCCCTTTCCCCAATTATCACACTGGCTCAGTACAGCCTGCACTCAAAGCACGGGCCTGTAAACTGGGAGTTAATTAGGCCTCTAAAAGAGCTGACACCTGTGCCAAGGTCACTTATGCAATGGAAGCCCTACCAACAGCCCGCCAGAACAACCCAAAAGCCCGCCAGAACTGCATGACCTTTAAACAGAGATGTGTGACTCATCCTCCCCTGCATGGCCCTTAATCTGTGGCCATTTCACTGATGGAACTCCCCTGTTAAACAAGCACCACTCTCCCAACAGCCCGCCAGAACCATCATCGGTTTCAGATAATAGTTTGCAAAAACAGCCTGCCAGAACCATCCAATAGCCTGTCAGAACCGTCCAACAGCCCGCCAGAACCATCCAATAGCCTGTCAGAATTATCAACAGGCTGCGGAGTTAATTAGGAGCAAGAACCATCCAATAGCCTGCCAGAACCATCCAACAGCCTGCCAGAACCATCCAACAGCCCGCCAGAACCATCCAATAGCCTGCCAGAACCATCCAACAGCCCCCAGAACCATCCAACAGCCTGCCAGAACCATCCAATAGCCTGTCAGAACCGTCCAACAGCCTGCCAGAACCCACCCACAGCCCACCAGAAATATAACCTGGAGTCTTTTTGGAAATATCACACATGACTATAAACATATATAAGTATATTTATTGTTCTTAAAAATACTTTCTAACATAAAAGCAACCTCACCTTAAAACAATTAATTTTGAGCTTCAATGTTTTAAAAAATCTCACACAGAACAAAATGTCAATGTATCATTTGTAATTCAGTAAAATGTAAGAATTGGTCAAGGGTCTGTGTGTGTGTGTGCATGTATGTGTATATGTGTGTGTATGTGTGTGTGTATGTGTGTGTGTGTGTGTGTGTGTGTGTATGTGTGTGTGTGTGTGTGTGTGTGTGTGTGTGTGTGTGTAAGGCATTTTATGCTAACAATATGACTGTTTCTTTCTAGTCTAATGACATGAAAATGATATGAAAATGCAAACTCTGTTTACAGACTAAATGTAGGAATGGGTAACCTCAGGGGGGTGGAGCCTACACACAGGATGTAAGAGGGAGGTGTGTGGTGGCCTGTGCATGTTTGGGCAAACAGTGTGTATACTTGTGGCCCCAGTTCCCCCTCTCTCCCTCTCCCCCCTTCCCTCTCCCCCTCTACCCCCCCCCCCCCTTTCCCCCTCATTCTCCCCTTCTCTCTCTCTCCTGATTCCACACTCCAGGAAACAATTGACAAGTTGTAAAGGTTCCATTAAAGGTGGTGAGTTGAAGGATTTAATCCATGAATTACCTGGTCTTGGAAGAGTTCAGAGGCTTCAGAGGCTGATGCTTTGTTTGGCAGGACAGTGGACACTCAGCAGGGAAGTTGTGGGTGAGATATCCAGCAGCTGAAGGAATTTTACTTAAAGCTGAATGAAGCATTCTGAAGTTTGCAATGAGATTACAATGAAAGACCTCACAACACTGTAAAATATTTCTGAGAGCAGGAAAACCGCCAGGGAGACACGGCCAATGGCAGCAGGATGAAGAGAAGAGGCTGAGAACAGCGTGATGCCATTTCATATGTTTCATTAAAGTGTTGTTTTGAATGTGTTTATGAGGATGTTTGTATGTCAGGCAGTTGTGAATACCATTTTGTTTGTATATCACTGTTTGTGTATCTATGTTAACTATATTCAGCCTCCTCTCTTTCCCCCTGCCTGATTGACAGGTTTCCTCATGGACACCCACCTGTCTCAGGAAGATCCGTCTGGCTGACAGCCCATCACATTAAGCTCAACACCTGCTCCACCTGCTCCTCTGCTCTCCAGGACCTCTCTGTCACCTGGACAGCTCCATCCGGGACCATACCCTGCCAGGGATCCCACTGACACCTTCAACATTAAGCTCTTCTTCTCACTGGAGGGCCTTCAGCAGATTCACTTTCTGGTGATACTGCTGATATTCTGAAATCATTTTCTGTAAAATCCAAATGAAAGTGCAGAACGCAAACATGCCTCACTTTCCTCCTGCATTCAGACTGTCACTGCAGCCTTTTCCCTTAAACACAGCTCTGTGGGAATCTTCTGCTCCTTTCATAAACCCAGGTGACTGAAATTTCTTAGCATTAATATTTTTACTATGCACATTGCAACGCAGAAAGTCTTGATACAGCCCTGTTAAACAATGCAGCTGAGAAATAAGCATGTACAACCAGGAATGCAGTCAGAGGAAATTTCACACCATGGCCTCCATAAGACGTGAAGCTCTGGAAGTTTCCTCTGTATTCCAGTTTGAGCCAGTGAGTGGAACTCTGAGACACACAGGGAGAGCTTTATGCTGCAGGCGCACACAGAGTATTTTCACTCCGATAAGGTTGGATTTTGCAGATAAAATTGATACAGTATAAGTTACAATGTTGTACATGTATACAGTTTACAGTGTCTTGCCAATTGTCACTATCAAATTAATTATACAAGAGACCATGCTGAAAGGCAGTGACTAAATCTAATTCAGTGACCACTATCCTGCACACCTCCACTAGATGGAGCCCTTACTCCGGCTGGCTATGCTTCATCAATGACAAGATGAGTAATGGAGTCATTGTTTTCAGACAGTACAGACTGCCCTTCGCTGCAGGTTAGTTTTCTTGAAACTAGTCTATGAGCCATTGCGTATGGCAAACATGCTCAGCCCGATGTTCACTAGCCTCTGTTTCCCCCTCAACACGCGGAGGATCAGTTTAGAAGATGTGGCATTACTGGCAAAAGTAACTGCTAACTAAAGGTACAACCTACAAAGGGGTCGTACAAATATGTTATTAGGGCAACCTAACAGACTGCAACCCATGTTTATTAGTGTGATTGCATTGCGAAGCAGTGCAAGCAAACTATTGTTATCCGATAGTTTTTTCTTCTTCTTCTTCTTAGTCCACCAAATTTTGTCCTGCTTCTCCTCCCACAGTTTTCGAGATATCCACCCCAAACCAACTGTAGCCCATCTGGTCTGACCCCAATCGGGTTGCTTGTATACAGCTAAGCCGTACCCGCACTCGTTCTCCGGTTTTTGTCATTTTTTAATCCCTTTTTTCCCATTCATTTTCAAAATCACCCCCCTCACCCTTCATGGCCTTCCCACTCGGTCACTTTTCACCCCAGAGCCACCATATCACACGGGACAAATCACCCAACACTCATCCAAGTTGCCTCTTTTCGTCTTTTTGACAAATCAGGTTTTTACTCATTTATTCATCCCTCCATCCAAGACCAATTCATTTTCAAAGTCTTCCCCGGTCACCTTTCGGCCTACGGTCACAGTTTTTGTCATTTTTAAAGCCACTGGTTTTTACTTTTTTTATTCATCCCTCCATCCTCCCATTGACTTCAATTCATTTTCAAAGTCTTACCACTTGGTCACCATTTGACCAGTAGCCACGGGACCTGATATGCTGCTTTGGGTCATGTGACCCAACACTCACCAAAGGTGGGTGTGTCCCTAGCAACCATATTGTTTACCCTAGCAACCTCCTAGCAACCACTTAGTAACTCCCATTCAACCACAAAATCAACCACTTCCAACACTTTGGCAACCACCCTTCATGGCCTAGAAACGTCCAGTGACCATATTGATTACCCTAGCAACCACTTAGCAACACCCTGGCAACCACCCAGCAAACCCCCTAGCCCAGGGACCATATTGTTTACCCTAGCAACCACTTAGCAACACCCTGGCAACCACCCAGCAATACCCTAGCAATGCCCAGGGACCATATTGTTTACCCTAGCAACCCCCTAGTAACCACTTAGCAACACCCTATCAACCACCCAACAACACACTAGCAACCAAATCATATACCTTATTAACCATCTAGCAACGCCCTAGTAACCACTTAGCAACACCCTAGCAACCACCTTATATACCTTAGCAACCACCTAGCAACAGCCTAGCAACCACCTAGTAACCACCTAGCAACCACTTAGCCACATTCTAGCGATCGTCTCATATACGTTACCATGTTTCCGCTGCCGGGTTGCAAGCACACTCTGCATTTTCTTCAGGAAATGCACTTTTCTAGTTTTAACATCTGATATTTTCATGTGAGGTGACAAGCACCTGACAAGTGAGAACAAACCCCCAGCTAGGGTTTAAAGTTTAAGAGTTTTAAAATTTCTCATACAAAAGTGAAAGAAAACACATTCCACTACTTTGCAGTATTGGCCTTTCACACTCTGATGAGACAGAAAGTTCATCGTTTAAATGCAGGGGCGGGGCCAGATGGGGGGTTTCGGGGGGCATGGGCCATCCTTGAGATTTGATTGGCCATCCCGGGTGCCACCCAAAAATCCTAGTCTATGATTGGCCATCAACCAGGTCGAAGGCGGGACTTTTCTTGATGTACTCGGTGGTGCAAGTCAGCAGCGCAGGAGTCGGGAGTGACTGACTTCAAAAATTTAAGTACACGTTTTGATATAGCCAAGAAACAACCGTTCTATATGCGTAATTTGGTTTTAGCATGTGAGTTAGTTTACAACACTATCGCTCTTGCTAGTTATCTAGGTAGCTAGTAGATATCTACCTATCTACCCATCTAGCAAGGTAGCTAGCCAGCTAGCTATTTCTATCTACCTAGCTAGCTAACGTTATCTAGCTAGCTAGCTAACGTCTGCTAGCCTGATAATGAACTACAAAGCTCAGCAGGTAGCTAGCTAGTTAAATGTAAATCATTATTGTAAAAAATGTACACGTTTTGATATAGCCAAGAAACAACCGTTCTATATGTGTAATTTATCGTTAGCATGTGAGTTTACAACACTATCGCTCTTGCTAGCAAGCAAAGTTATCTAGGTAGCTAGCAAGATATCTACCTATCTGCCCATCTAGCAAGGTAGCTAGCTAGCTAGCTAACGTTATCTAACTTGATATTAATGAACTACAATTAAAGCTCACCAGGCAGCTAGCTAGTTAAATGTAAATCATATTGTAAAAAAAGCCTTGTAGGAGTAGGATCTTTTCATTATTTAGTTGGCATGTGTTTGTTGATTTGTATTTGAATTTCTTCAAATAAAAAAAGATGATGTTCATCCTCTGAATATGGTGTTCATATGGTTAGTTTATGGTTTATGGTCTAGCTCCTGTATTGTATTTGTGCTAATTTCACATCTTGGAGTGCTTTTAGTGTATGGGGGGCATTATAAATATTCGTTATGCGCCTATTTCTGTTACTGTGGATGTTGCGTTCTCCTCATGCCACCCATGAATGAATCAGTGCTCCACTTGGGCCACCCCAGTCAAAAAAGTCTAGAATCGCCACAGTTTAAATGGCAGACCTAGTCTTTGCCAGTGTGAATTGTTACGAGTAGCTTTCCCTGGCTCGAAATCGTATGACGCTAAATGGCTGTGCAGGGAATAGCTAGCAGAACCTGATCGTGTGTTGTGTTGGTGTACATATAAAATATACAGGCACCAAAAGTGGCACAAAGCAGACCTCCCACGCCAGGATAACCAGGGTGAGTTTAGTGACTGACCGAGTCCTGGGATCTCCTCGCTGAACGGCTGTTTCATCGGCTCCACAGCCACCGCGCGTTTCTTCATTTTAGTTCTTATGGAAACAATGGCGCAAATGTGGTAATTCACGCCCTGCTTAAGGGAATTGGCAGCGCAGTTTCCGAAATAACATTTTGCGAGTCTCAGTGTTAGCGTCACAGAGCGGGCCCCAGGTGAGCGCAGTCTACCGACGTCCCGACGAAAACCACCAGCGAAAACGAACAACATCGTTGTCAGCTCCAACTAACGCTGACTGCCGGTCTCCCCATCCAGACTGCACCAAATCAACAGACACCAACGTCTCCTTCAGGTTCAAAGTTCAAGCTTTTTCCTCTCCTCCTTCTCTGGACAGCAGTTTTCAACTTACCTGTAAGGGAGGTGGACTCTAGTGTGTGATGACGTCAGCGGAAAGCACTAAATCAAAGAAACAAAAAGTGTGTGCACTTGCAATATGTTGCGACCCCATCTTAACAGTCTTAATTTTTTTTTTCTTTTTTTTTGTGCATTGACAATGTTATGTTGATTGGTCGTTCTTTTTGTGCAATAACATGAGTGGTAATGACCTTTGATGCCTAAAATTAAAGAGAAGAAGGTCTCATG
Source organism: Megalops atlanticus (assembly GCA_019176425.1). Lineage (NCBI taxonomy): Eukaryota > Metazoa > Chordata > Actinopteri > Elopiformes > Megalopidae > Megalops > Megalops atlanticus. The sequence continues at coordinate 34,554,440 of CM032888.1, forward strand.
TTTTGTTAGTTAGCGAGCTGGTCGGCAGCTACAGCTAGGCTAGCTGGAGATGAAGGTGTCATTGCCTTGATGCATGTGCTGCCTGGCTTTTCATGCCTGGTCTGTGTTTGGAGGCTTGCATAGCTTCCTGCCAATACTGTGTCTATCTGCTTCAAAGTTAGCCCAGTTGATGCCTGCCCAAGACCAGCAGGAATGTGAGTGGAAAACTTGCTTTGAACTGGGGCTTGGCAGTGGACTTACTGCTGAAGATGTGAAATCACTATGAAGAAGGAAAAGCTGGACCACTGGGCTGGCTGAAAGAGGACAGACTAACAGCTACAGAAACTGAGGAGAGAGAGGGGTCTCACTCCAGGTAATAACTGCCAGATAATAGAATGTTATTGACCAAATCTGAGGAAGCTAAGGCCACCAACACAGGAGTGATCTGAATCGCCAAGGAAACAGGAGGATGTGCAGTCAGTGATGTAATGGGCAGCATGTCAGAGGGAAAAGGAAGACAGAGCAGAAAGCCTTCAGGACTCTGTGTGTGTGTGTGTGTGAGAGAGAGTGTGATGTGTGTGTATGTGTCATAAAAATAAAAGCAATAACATTAAAAAAGAACGGATAAGTGTGCAAGCCAGTCGCTGCTGTCAGTGGCTTTTCATGCTATCACAGCAACTGAATCACTCGCCTGGTGTTACTAAGCATGTGCAGCCGTCGCGCCGGATGGGTGGAAGTTGAAAGAATGAAAAGTTTTCCACAGAACCATCTGGCTGCAGGGAAATAACAGAGCAAAGGGCTGTTCCCAAGTTATTCCAGAAATAATTTTCTTAACAGAAATAAACCAAGAGAATCACAAAATCACATAGACGTAAATTCTCTTTTTGTACCAAGACAAAAGTTCTGTGTGTGTTTCTGCACCTGACCTCTGTGAACCTGGCAGAGGGGACGTTCTTTTCTGCCATGCCTTTGACAGAAACCACCAAAACGGTTTTCAACCATCTGGCTGCTGAGTTCCCAAGTTATTCCAGCTATTTGGTTAGCTTCTCTTTTTTGTATGTTCTGTGTGTGTTTAGTCTGAACCTATCCATACAGCGCGTCAAAGGGCTCATGCGGGACACGCGTGGCGACGGCGAGGCTCGCAGTTGTATGACCACGCGAGTCTGAGCCACGCAGGGCTCACCGGCTCAGAACCGAGCTTGGCTGGCCAGGACCCACATCTGTGAAAACATACATGTTATTGAGCGAGTCAGAAGTTAAAATGGACAATACACTTTTGTGTTCATCCCAAAACATGTTGTATTCTACCACAAAGTCTATCTAGGCTTCCTCAATTCTGTAAACTATAAAGACATTACTTGTATGTACTGTACGTCGAATGTAATGACACGTGGTAGTGGCAGTGCAACACGATGAGACAAACAAGGAATATATTGCTATCCGTTCTTTGTCCTGTGGTGTAAGCGTCTCCGGTGTGCACGTTAATGACAGATTATACCAAAATGACGTTTTAAAACTTGTCTTCTTTTAGGCAATTACCATGCGCCTAAAACCTTTTTGCGCAGTTCTGCCTTTGCTCGGAATCAGCCCTACCGGCGGGTTTATGTTAAAACCGTAACTACAAACGATAACGCTTTTTGTCATTATCAGAAATACTGATACGTATAATCTGTTATTATTGTAATAATCTAATTTGAGCAGCACGAGGGTAATGACACCACATTATACACAGTTAAAGTGAATCGGCGCTGCATGGTGAGCCAAACTAAACGTGAGCATGCAGTTTAATGTAATGTAATGTAAAGTTTATCAGGCACAAAGAGACTGAGGGCCATTCTCAGCTAAAGACAAGCTCTCCAGTTCCACTATTTGTAGCTCTCTAGCCTCCACTGTCAGCATTAGACACATGATACAGAGACACTTTCAAATGGACACATAGTGAAATATTAATATTTTATTAATTACTGCATTACAGTGTGACGTCAGATAAAAATAATTTATCCTTAGATGTATGTACAAATAGAATACCACACACTTTGTGAATTGCCCTGCATTAAGAATGCAGTCTGCATATATGGCAATGGAATATTCAGTTTGATTATTCATATTGTATTGTGCCAAAATCCAGCGATTCACATTGCATTGCATGAGTGAAATGTCAGTCCATTGAATGACATGATTATGGTTCCACAGGTCTGCAGCAGCAGTCTGCTGCACAGGCCAGCTTCCATTCAGAACAGAGCTGCTCCTGCCACAGTGCGCTTCCACAGACAGTGACAGACAAACCTTATCATTAGCACATCTGATTCTACATGACTTTCAATAATAATAATAATAATAATAATAATAATAATAATAATCTGATCACTGTAAATGCCTGGACCTCATCAGAAATGCAGCGTAGAGTGTCTGCAGTGAGTGTGCAGTGTGGTGAGTCAGGTATGATGCCATACTGAAGGGGTGGCGCAGTCTCTGACAGGCAGGTTCCAACACCTTACGCCTGTGTGAGAGCACATATGCAGGGTGCATTGCCATGAGTGTTTGGTGTTTTGGTCACTCTGTGCCTTTTGTTTGGATGTCACTGCCACAGTCTTCATGAGGCCATGCAGCTGCAGGATGGCTGAGGTGCTTTGCGGCTGAGAGGCTCTCGGGGGCTTTACTTGTTGAAAAGGTCATTGTTTATCACTGCGTCCTCCTTGGGCTCGTAGCCGGATATGAATTTCCGCTTCTTCCCGAAGGTGGAGAATGAGTTGTTGACGTCGAGCTGGCTGCGGTACGCTGGCCGCAGGGTGCCCTGTGCGGAGGGCGTGGCTCGGCCGGCCGGGGTGCCTGGGATGTACACGTTGTGCTGGTAGTCAGGCGGGGGGCGCATCACATGCTGGGGGTGTAGCGGGCGGGGACAGTGGCGGCTGGAGGGGAGATCCTATAATCTGCTCTCAAATATAAAAATGACATCTTCAGAACCAATATTATTTATAATTTATTAAAACCATCAGCCTGTGCACACGGAACACACATACAAGGGCAGCAGCATAGTGAGGCCTCTTAGAGGGCCTGTAACCCAAAGGTTGCCAGTTTGATTCCCAGTTAAGCCACTGCTGTTGTGAATTTGGAGGAGGTATCGCCCAGTAACTTGAATTTCCTCAGTAAATATCCAGCTGAATAAATCTATAACATGTAATAATTCTACAGATGGATAAAAGTGTCTGCTAAGAAAATGTGAAAAATATCCACAAAGGGCTGTATTCAGTCAACCACATGGTGCAGTCTGTCTTTTAGGCTGAAAAAAATGAAAGCAAGTGCTAGAGTTTACATTTTTAGCCATTTTGATTATTCTCAGACAGTGCTTGTGTGGGCTAAGTAACAAAAAGGAACGTTCTCTAAAATTTGCTCTCTGAGGTCAGAGTTACTGAATTAGGCCCTGCGCTTAATTGAATGTTTTACCTGTTGCCTTTGTTATTTATCTGCTCATTTACTTTCCTGTTTATGGGATACGTAATTCAGCAGGAGGAGCGGCTGAGAGCTCAGGATTCTGCCGCAGGGTGATGCCGGGACGGCTCAGAAGGCCAGGCTGAGGCGGAGTCGGATGGAGGGCAGTTACAGCTCTGCTCTCCGACGCTCACGTACCCCGCATGTGTGTCCCCCAGGTCCAGTACTGCCCCCCCGTGGGGGCGCACCAGCCGTCTCCGTCAGCGTGCGCGGCTTTGCGCATCAGAGTGCCGTCCACGTTCACAGAGCTGTAGCTGCCAGGGAGCAACACACAACAACGTTCTCTCAGCGTTTCTTTAAAGTTGTGAGTGAGTGTCTGCAGATGTGTTGGAGCAGTGCATGCGCAGACGGCTGTACCTTTTCAGGGTGGCATTCTGCGTCTTGCTCAGCAGCCAGTCCGTGTTCGGCTGCTTCAGCTGGGGTGGGAAGAATCAATAATACGGTGCAAATCACACCTTTGCAACTGAATGTAAAACACTTAAAAGCTTAGACTGTAAATGAAGATTTATGGAGATTCACTGCAGTCTTGAGCTCAAGTAATAATGTTCATTTTTACCATTAGCTTTCATCCTATAGAACTAAGTGTAAACTCTGTGATACACCTCAGTGTCACTGCAACCAGCCTCAACGGCTAATAGGAAAACCGTTACAGTGACGTCTTTACAGCAACCTGCTACCAAAACTTGCAGTTATCTTGAGTATATGAATTTGCCGAGAGCTGAGAACAGGATTTTCTGTCTGTGTCCTAACAAACTAATTTTGGCGTTCGTTAAAACCACGATTATGCGGATTGACTGCCCCCTTGCGGCAAGAGCGTTGTTGGCAGGTTGTTGGCTTTGAGGGTGAGCTTCGCCTGGAGCTGTCATTTCCTGTCCTTTTATCCGCGCGGCGCAGCGGGAAGCAGAGACCCGAAGCCGCGCATTTTCGGCTCATAATATGGATTCCACGCTCTATTAATTCACGTGCCGTATTGAAGCACGGGGATGCGATGTAAGCGTATTACAGAATCAGCAGGACAAATATTTTACACATTAAGCCGTGTACAACCAATTTAGACAACCAGGATTAAAGAAAACACGATCTAAATCTTCAAAGGAAGCCGCGCGATCCAGGAAAAAGCGCAGGATTTGGAAGTGGATTGTGCTTCTGGATGGGTGCTGTCGCGGTCGCTCTGCGCTGCTCGCACTGACCGCAGGACACTGGAGTTGTTTTCGCGTGTTTGAGGCACGCGACGGTATTTATCAACTTCAGAAATCCGCCGTCCCCTTGGGACCTGTCCTTTGAAGGTCATGTGGTGACCAGAGAAAATCGCGTCTGCCTAAGACTGAACCACGAATATAAATAAAAGTGCTTAAAGTATGATCTGTTATTATTATTATTATTATTATTATTATTATTATTATTATTATTATTATCATCAATAATAATAATAATATCATCAGAGGTAGAGTTAAACAGCAACAACCATGTGTTTATTTTATTTTGATGTATGTAATCATGACATTTTATTTTAGACTGGATATTAATTTATATTTGAGAGGCTGCGAGTTTCCCTATACCGTTTGTGTTCTAATGAAGTTGCTGGATATATTATTGAAATACATTTCTATTTGCAGAGACATATTTCGGTATAGCAGAATTCAGCAGCAGTGTAGTTAGACTCGGTCCTTCGTTAGGAATTCGCTCACATAACCCACCTCTTGACACGCTCTGTGGAGACAATGCAACCGCATCTACAGGCTCGCCACGTTCTGCCCGCGTCTGACAGTCCTCACGCCGATCCCTTTCAATTTTACATCACTAACGGCTAAAACCCGTCTGCGTGTAAAACTGTCTCTACGGTAATGCAGACTATGCACTATAATGTGTCTTTTGTTAGTCACTTATTTACGTTTTCCCCTAAATCAAATTTAAACATGAAACTTTAGTTCGTTACCTTCACTCATTCTGACTATATGCTTTATGAACACACAGGAAACTTTTAATCAGCGATTGTTCATGCAGCGTTTTCACGCATACCGTCATTACAGCGGCATATTTAAGAATATAAGTTATACCTAAAATCGTAGATAGAGATTTCACTTTTCGTAAGTGGACTGTAGACTCAGGAGTGCAATGTTTTTACAGGATGACACAACACAAATAGTTTGATAACACGCTGAACAACATTCACTCGACCTTACGGCGTTAGATCCTGAGTGCAGGGGTTAATTTACATAATTTAAACATATTTCTGTAATTGCCCTTAGATACTCATAAGCGCATACATAATCAAAGTGTTAGGTACGGTTGCATCTGAAGCTCAACACAAATCTGTAATACTCCCTTTCAGGGGACAATATCTTACTGCAAAACACCTACCACAGATCTTCCGAAAACTGTCTCACCTCCTTATCTAACAAGTCGTTCATTTTCAATTGCTTATTAAAATACAGTACAGTGTCTTCAGTGTCAATTGAACTGGACCGTATTAATCATAAAGGAATTCCTTCTCTCAATATACATGAGACTGTTGTGTTAATAAGATCGGTGGGTTAAATGACTGGTAAGAATAAATGCACGGACACGGCGCGCCTTTACCTCGCTCGGAGTTGTAGCTCCGTTGTTCACTGTGGAGCTGCGATTTTGCGCGGTCCAGGCTGAAGACAGGTTATCTGCTCCTTTCGCGTTGTTCCTCGGAGTCGTCGGGCTGCACGGCTTCAAGAACATAAAGTCACTCTTGGCAGATTCCGGGGTTAAACATACTTTGTAGCAGTAGGCTTGCGAAAGGGAGCTGTTGCCGTTTACTTCAACGCAGTTCGTGGGTACTTTGGTTCCAGAAGATATCTGCAGGTTTAGGTTGGATTTTTTAAACAGGTCTGTGGGCGGCTCGCGCTGAAAGCCGCAGCAGGAGCCGACGGAGAGGCTGTATGCCCGTATCGAGTCTCTGTCCTTGTAGCACTTTATGGCGGCCAGGACAATTATAGCCACCAGAAATATAAATGAAATAGCGCTTAGGGACACGATTAAATACAGAGGGAGATTGGAGGGGGACTGGGGACTCAGGGTAAGGTCGCCGAAATCGGACAAGGATTCTGGCACACTGTCAACTACTGATAGGATGATGGAAACCGTGGCTGAGAGCGACGGCTGACCGTTGTCCTTGACTAAAATGACCAGTCTTTGCCTTGTGGCGTCTTTATCCACAAAACGGCGAATCGTCCTGATTTCTCCGGTATAAAGAGCAACGCTAAATAGCCCCGGGTCCGTTGCCTGGAGAACCTGGTAGGAAAGTCGAGAGTTTTGTCCTGCGTCTGCATCAATTGCAGTGATTTTTGCGACGAGGTACCCAGCGTCAACCGATCTGGGCACCATTTCTGTCGCCACGGTGCCGTTTTTAGGTAAAGGAGAGACAATAACTGGCGGGTTGTCATTCTGGTCCAGAATAAAGACATTCACGGTTACGTTGCTGCTTAGCGGCGGGAAGCCAGCGTCTTGAGCCCGAACGCGAATCTGAAAGTTTCTTAGTTGCTCGTAGTCGAAAGAGCGCAGCGCGTAGATGTTGCCGTTGTCTGAGTTGATGGAGACATAAGTGGACACCGGCATGCCCTGAATTTGGTCTTCCAGGATCGAGTAGGACAGATACGCGTTCTGATTGGAATCGGGGTCGAAGGCAGTCACTGAGCAAATGGAAGCGCCAGGGGCGTTGTTTTCAGTCACGTAGACCGTGTATGAGGGCTGTATGAAGCGCGGAGCATTGTCGTTGATATCAGACACTTGAACTGCAATTGTTTTTCTGGTGAACAGTGGCGGTGTACCGAGGTCCCTAGCAGTGAGGGTAATGTTATACTCCGACACTGTTTCTCTGTCTAGAATTTCGCTTGTGACTAAAGTATAATAATTCTTGAAGGAAGAGTGCAGCTGAAATGGTATATTATTGGGAATCTGGCAGTCCACGTTCCCGTTTTCACCGGAATCCCGGTCCATAACACTTATGACAGCGATCACGGTCCCGGGAGGAGCGTCTTCTTGAACGGGTGTAGAAACCGAGGTTAGGATCACCTCCGGCGCATTGTCATTTACATCTAAAATATCCACTAATACTTTACAGTGCACAGCGACAGCAGAGGGACCTTTGTCCTTGGCTTGCACATATAATTCATAAACGCTGGCTTTTTCATAATCCACGACGCCTTTAACTCTGATTTCCCCAGTGTAGGAGTCCACGCTGAAGAGCTCCCGTACTTTGAGAGGAGCGTGCCCGCTGAAGGAGTACGCGATTTCCCCGTTCAACCCTTCGTCCAAATCCGAGGCATTAAGTTTGATCACGAGGGTGCCTCTAGGCGCATTCTCTACTAAACTCACACGATAAACAGATTGATCGAAAACAGGAACATTGTCATTTGCATCCAATACAGTGACCGTGATCTGCGCGGTCCCGGACCTCTCCGGCGTGCCCCCGTCCACCGCTGTCAGCTCCATTTGGTGCGTCTTCTGCTGCTCTCTGTCTAGTGGGGTCTGGAGCACCAGCTCCGCGAACTTGCTGCCGTCGTTTCGCGTCTGTATGTCGAGTACGAAGTGCTCGTTCCCGCTCAGCAAGTACGTGCGCAGAGAGTTTGTACCCACGTCTTGATCCTGTGCGCTCTCGAGCGGAAAGCGGGACCCGGGTGCCGCAGACTCCGTTATCTCCAAGTTAAACTCGCTCCACGGGAAACCGGGAGAATTGTCGTTCACGTCCAAAATCTCCACTTCCACTCTGTACAGTTCTAAAGGGTTTTCAATGACGACTTGTAAATGTAAAAAGCATGTCGCACTCTGCTCGCACAGTTCCTCCCTATCAATCTTCTCGTTTACAAATAAAATTCCGTTTTCCAAATTAACTTCTAAATACTGTTTTCTGGCTCCTGAAACTATCCTGAATCTGCGAGCAGATAGTTTGGCGACGTCTAAACCCAAATCCTCCGCTATGTTGCCAACAAAAGCTCCGTGTTCCAGTTCCTCGGGAATTGAGTATCGGATCTGCGCGAGAACTAAATCCACGGCACAGGCGCACAGCGCGAGGCCGATCACCTGCCTTTCCCACATCCACAGCTTCCTCACGCGCAGCCCATCCATCTCAGCAAAGATGCCCGTCCTCAGCAGCAAACAAGCTGCTTTTCAATAAACAACATGGTACTTCTTACACAAACTGTAGAATCTTCTGAAAACAAATGCTGATATAACATTGTAAAACTTTGATGAACTTTTAAGAATATACCGTTGAAGGACAAGGTCCAGCCCCGAAACTTTATAATAAAAGAGCGAGACGCCTCTCTCAGCGCAGCTGTCTGTTCGGCGCAGCAGGCGCGTATGAAGGGGAAACTCAGTCTTTGGGTTCAACTGTCTGCTATTGTGAGGAGGCTGGCGGAGGCAGGACCGCCGCTTTATTCAGCACCGCATTGGAGGACAGCGACAGAGGCTGTAATTACTGTGGAGACGGATTAACCCTTTCCCTGCGCTGCTCGACAGGGAAGGGATGTAGATGATTTCTGTGTTGCTATTGATAAGATCATTTCAGGATTTTGCTCGTACTGGTTTGTTGCCTTTTCGCGATTGTAATTGGAAATGTTGGTTTCTCAAGGTGAAAAAAAAACAAAATTATCTTTCTGTAGGCCCACAGGACAGCAATGAGTTATCTGTATAAAGACTACGATTCTATCATGCTTCCTTTAGGAAAAGACGGATGATAATAATGTGTTATGTGTTCTATTTAAGGATCGTGATTTAAGAGATTACGACACTGGGCTACTAATTGTTTCTATGATACAGTACAGAGTATCCATGTACAGGCAATTCTGTGTGTTCAAATAGCTGTGGTAAAATCCTTGATAAAACCGATAGCACGCAACTTCGCAACGCATTTCTACTTCTGAGCGCGTGCGCAGCGCACGCGGCACTGCCACAGTCTCGTTATTCTAATTAAGAGCGCGAGCTGGATATTATTCCAGACGGTAAGGAAGTGTGGCGCGAGCTCACAATTCCTCAACTGCCGCGCGGTTTGAGATAATTACACGAGACTGAAGAAATTCGGCCTGTAACCCCCTCCCCCATCCCGCGAGCCCTCCAGCCCCTCTTCAAAAAGTGAAATCCCCCGTTTGAATAACCAGAAAACACAATCTGTCAGAGACTTAACCTCCAGCAGATGGTTAAGCTTCTACAGAAATGATTACATTTCTAAAACACGGTTTCCATTGGTTTCCCGCTCTTTTTAATTAACGGAGTGGGGGATTAGCGGGTAGCTATCCGGGATCAGCCATTGCCGAACAGAGGAATACAAATGTTTTCTGATAAATAATCCCAAAGCGCTTTTCCGGGTGCATCGGCGCTTCCTCGGTGCCCATTACATTAACAGGCAGAACACGAGGCCTCTGTAAGCTTCCAGGGGCATTTTATCTCCCATTGTCTAAAGGCGCAATAACTTTCTCAACCTCATCACTCAATCCCCAAGAGAGGGGGTGTGTGTGTGTGTGTGTGTGTGTGTGTGTGTGTGTGTGTGTGTGTGTGTGTGTGTGTGTGTGTGTGCGCGCGTATTCGTGCAAGGGGAAGGGGGTGTCCGCTCTGTGGCAGTGTCCCCTTGGGGGGCAGTGAGTGTCCGCTTACAATCGGACATCATGCCATCAGAGCACGTTGTTACTGTTACTCAGTTATGACTGACGTTCCTCCAGAGCTGTGCCGCTGTCAGCATCACCTTCGGCAGCGCACGGCACGTCTGCCATGCACACAAACGATCACTTACATTTTGACTTTTGACAGGCTCTTTATTTAAACATCAAAATTTATTTTAATTCAGTGAAAAGTAAGTAACGAGTCCATTATTTACTTTCACATAACAACATATAAATTCCATCGCCAATATTAACGAAATCAGTCCCTCTAATCAGTCACAGTGAATTCTGAAAAATCCATAAAACTGACATACATCTGCATCACAACAAATCAGCGCCACGGTGCTGATCTGGCCAAACTGGACATTGTTCAGATTCACGTGCGCATCAGATTTTCCCAAAGCTGTCAGTATTATTTGCCATTTGATAAAACCCGGTGCAAAGGGGCACAGAGACAAACCCCCACCGTGTCCGTGCCGGGTCACCTGCCACTCGGAATTCTGATCATCCAGGTGAACCGCCAGTTTTACCCCAAAGCAAAAACCATCAGGTCTCATTTCTGTGAGAAAAGAAAAAAATATATATATATTTTTTTTCTTTTCTTTCTATATATATATAAAAAACCTTAAAACCTCCCTATCCCAAATCTGTCCCTCAGCAGTGTCAAACGGTCACACTGTAGGGAAACGAGTTTCTGAAGGGGCAGCCGAGCCTCGGAGGCAGAACACCTTTCATAGATCGCCGATATTTTAACTTAAAAACTACAGGTGAGCCATTAGCTCTACATTAAACACAAGTGATATCGTTTTTGACGGTTGAATTAATAGTTACATAGAGGAATTTCGCATGCCAGGTCTTGCTCACTTAGACAACCTGGAAAGTCATTGTATACACTAAGAATTAAACACAGCCTCGCCGAAAAATAATCCTCGAGCGCCATCTAGAGGATATATGTAGGTTAAATTATTTTAGTAAATTTCTGCTCGAGTTCGTCTTCATACATGTCTCAGTTTCACTAATTGTAAGTAGTCTTTCACTTCATATGCAATTACAAAATCAATAATAATAACCACAATTATTACATGATATTGCTTATTTATTCATATTTTGAACCGAGTAAGTACTGTTAAATGAATTGTATTATTTATTTGTGCCATTTTCGCCAGAGGTTTGAACCTTAGACTGTGGGGTGTGAAGTCTGAGAGCAATCTCTAAGCCGCGGAATTGTTGTTGGTTTTAAAATGTAGCTGTAATTATTAAAAAATTAAAAACTGAATAACTTATTGAATAAATGGCTGATTTCCCTGGTAATTTCCTCAGGCCTAAACCCATGTAATGACCATGCTGTTCCATGCTCTTTTCCTGCTGACAGAAGTGATCTAGTTGCATGGATTTGTGGCCCTGGGAATCCTTCTTGTTTGCTAGTGTTTGTTGCAGCAGATCTTGTAATATTTAGATTTGATCTGTAACTGAATACTGGTCTGGATGCATTAGATGAATCAGTAAATATGAGCAGCCCTGAGGGAGACATTTGTCCTCCACACACAGGCCTTCTGTATGAGACAGCACAGCAACACACACACACAGTACACACGGCCACAACACCATTTCACTTCACTTCATAAGTATCAGATGCACTGTGTTACAGACCCTTTTGAACTGTGCTTGCTCTGCCATAATTCAGAAATAGATGTGTATTGAGCCCTTATAATAAGACATATTTCACGTTATTAACCAATAATATTTGTGCATTTGTTTGTTGTTCAGTGGGGTCTATAATAAGAATCTGAACAACTAATTAACTTTAACAGAGCTGTACAGAATTTGTTCTAGGGGCAGATGTTAAGAAAATATGTTGAATAAACTTTATCCATATAGTAGCACAAACACACTTTCAAAAAGACTTTTGCAAAAAAGAGGAGATTACATATAAAAAAGACCCACTGAAAACTAATCTTCTCTTAAGAGCTCATTTAAACGAAATGCATTGAAAGACAATAAGAGTCCAGCATACGCGATGCTTGAGCGCCATCTAGTGGATTTAGTGACACATTTCATATTAACATATTAACTGCAAGAGTATAGAACTGATTGCTTTTGGTATGCATAAACATAAAAGAAAATATACCACTTTTAATCATAATAAATTAATATGATTACAAAATCATGACTTATTATCATTGCAAACAATAATTGGTACTGTTAATAATTTAATATGTTAATAATACATTTCAAACTAGATGGGAAAACTGTCCACAAACTATGCCAACTATAGAATATACTTACAAGCAACAAAGTATAACAATTTCAGCATAACATTAGTTTTTTCTATGGGATAAACCATAATTACAGTAATTGAGTGCTTTTGTCGTGGATTTGGTGTTAATATTTCGCTATCAGCATAATTTCTTGTGGCTATCAAAATAAAATGTAACCCCCTAACACATTAGGAACAGATGAAGTAATGTTAAATTTAATATCAGCATTTACAGAAATATGTTAGCTGCTGGATGCTCACCAATCTAATATCAGTAAGATTAACAATACACCCTCAATAATAAAAATATAACTGAAATGGACATAATTCAATGGGCAGCAGTGTGGCGTAGGGGTAAGAAGCGGAGCTGGTTCCCTGCTGGGGCACTGCTGCTGTACCCTTGGGCAAGATTCTTAACCCACACTGGCCCCAATAAATATCCAGCCTTGTAAATGGATAACATATAAAATCTGTAACCTCTGTAAGCTGCTCTGGACAAGAGCGCCTGCTAAATGACAACAGTATAATGTGATGTGATGGTTTACTGAAGACTATGGAGAACCACAGAAAATGCTGGAAGCCAGCTGTGTGAACATTGTAAAGCAATGAGCTGTAATAACAGAGGCTGTAACGAAAGAAGGTAAAACCTGCTGTAGCAGTTTCCATTCTGCGCAACCATGAGCAGGTTTTCACTGTGCATTCCGATGTTAAATGCAGAAAGCTCCTTAATCTGCCTGCTTCCACTGCAACATCAGTTTCAGTCACCCAAGCCTCATTCAGGTCAGACCACATTCTGGTGTCACCTTGGCATAAAGCTCTCTCTTTCATGACTGAGGTCTTGCCCTGTGTGTAAACCTCCCACACTTGCAGCAAAGGGCCGCTTCCAGGTTGCCTGCTTCCAGTCCTGTTACCTCCTAAGCAGCGACCGCTCTGTCCTGCCCCACTCTTCTTAAAACAGTCTCAGTCTTTCCACCTTTGGCTCTCAGTTACTTCATGAATCTGTCAGTATAAAATATAGCTGAGCTGCCCGGATCCAGGAAAGCTTAGGTTGAAATGGTCTTGTTTCCCTTTCAGACTTTCACCTGTACTGGTACAACTGCAAGTGGGCAACCTAGCAGCCCCAGTTCCAAGTGAAAGAAGACAACTGCTGAGAGATCTTTCATCTGGTCTTGCTGCAGCACCCTCTGCTTCATTCTGAGGGATGTTCACCTGCTTGATCTCCATGGAGATATGCAGCAGGGTGGAGTGCCTGGCTGACAGGCCTGACAGGCCAGGCCTCTTCTGCAGTCTTCACTCAGTGCTCTCCTGTGTGCTCCTGCTCGGACTCCACACTCACCCTGTGTGCTCCTGCTCTGACTCCACACTCCCTCTGTGTGCTCCTGCTCTGATGCTTTTGCATGCAGCTAAAGAAAGCTCACCTGCAGGAAGTACGCCTGGGTGACACAGAGCTCCAGTGCTGTTGTCTCTCTGCTGCGCACTCAGCTGCTGCCATTACTGCCATTTCCCTCAGTCTGCTGTTACAATATCACAGGCTGCTGGGGTTGCTTTGAAGTAACTCAGGGTCCTCCATACACTGTAAGCCTGACAGCACATCGAGTCGGCCTGTAGTGCTTTTCCACCATCTGATCTCATGTTTACCCAGTTTACCCTTTTCCATGTAAGCAGGGGCGATTTTTCTTTCATCTCCAAAGTCCTTCTGGAGCATGCTCAGGGAGCATGCGCAGGGTGACTCCTGTGTGGCTCCGTGTGTAAGCAGCTTTGCAGCACATGTCCCATGGTGCACTGCTCCACAAAGTAAAGCCTCTCCTGATTACCTGTCTCAGCCTTGATAGCATCTTCAAATGCCTGCATAAACAGCCTGCCATTTAGCAGATCTCTGTCAAACACAGGGAGTAAAGGAAATAAGGAAAACATCATTTTTGAAATGCGGAGCACACCCCTGAAAACTGATGGCATAAATATTCACAGTTTCCACTGTGCTTCTCAGCCAAGTGAAGGATGGGGAGGCCAGGAATACACTGGATGATGTTTGCACTTTGCATTGATTCTCTCATCACCAAATATGTCTCCAGTTTGTAATGAAATCTTTCCATCACTAGCATGACCTGATGTTTCTCACACAATGTGACAAGGACCCCTAACTGCAGCCACCTGCACACAGAGGCCCCTAACTGCAGCCACCTGCACACAGGGGCCCCTAACTGCAGCCACCTGCACACAGAGGCCCCTAACTGCAGCCACCAACACACATCTTTGACTTTTGCCATTTCATTGTGCTGTATTCTATGGCATTATTTTCTCATAGATTATTACTGTTTATTATTATTACTGGCAAGTTTCTCTCCCTGATATTTATTTTGAATGAGCAGAGACACCATAGTGTTACAGAAAACTTTATTCACTGTCCAGTATCCTTGTGTAAGTGTACAAACAGAAACATTACGTCCTCTGTTCATGTCCCAAAGTATAGGAACT
>CM032888.1:34574262-34591762 GCA_019176425.1 Megalops atlanticus
AGATGGAGAGAGGAGGACAGGTGGAGAGGGGGATGAGGAGGAGGAAGGAAGAACAGGCAGGGTAGAAAAGAGGGCAAAAAAATGAAAAGATGAACATGGATGAGACAGAGAGATGGAAGGGCTGCAAGCAGAGAGCAGGAGAGAGTTTGTTGGATAACTTGCCTGCCCTCCAGTGCACTGTTCAGGAAAGCACAAGCAATGCCTTCTGTTGCTGACTTTGTCTTACCCATTGTGTTGCAGTGCTCTGATGAAGGCTTTATATTACAGCGGAAGGAGAGTGAGTGTGCGGTGGTTCTACAGGAAGAGAAGCCCTCTGCACATTTCCCGCTGCGCGGTCACTGGAGGGAAGAGACTGAGGGCTGAACACGCCGCTGTCTGTTTGGATCAGGCAGAGAGCTGCGTCGTGGTTCTGCACACGCGTGTGTCACACGGCTTTGCTTTGTGACTTTGGGTTGGGCACCTGGTGAAACGGAGTGCAAATCGGAGCTGCAGTGAGCTCTGTGGTGCAGAAGGTTGAGTGTGTTTGATTTTTCCTTCAGTGCAGTTCCTTTCAGGACATATGAACTGATTTTATCAGATAGTGGTTTAGAGGTATATGAAGTGTCAGAGGCTGTCAGCCCTGCTAATCTGGCACAAGATACTGTAATTTCAGCTTCAGTCTCAAGTTGTTCCTCCTATTTTCCCAATCGCTCTTCTTGGGTTTGCAGAGCATGTTTCTCCTGTAATGCAGATGCTCTCAGCCTTGTAGAGGAGATCAGATCTTACCCTGCAGTGGCTTTTTCTGATGGACAGGTGTGAAATACCATCTGGACCTGTGACTGCTGGACATTTCTATCTTTACTGATTTTATCACCATCACGCTGTTCACCTTCCTGACACCCACTCTGTCACTGCTCCAGGAACGTTACGGCTGTCACATCACCACTGTCAACCTGAAGCTTCATTTAGATCCTCAGGGGCAAGAAACACAACAGATTGATTGCACATAACTTCTGAAATTTCTCAAGAGTACAGCACACCTCTTTGATATGCTCTCTGGCATGCTTAAGATCCTGTATTGTTTGCCCTTTCAGTGTGGCTTTCCGTGTTTTTTTTTTTTTCGACCTTGACAGTTTATCAAGAAACGCTTTCCGAGTGAGTTTACGGATTTTCTTTTCTTTTTTCGGCGGATCCTCTGAAACCTGACGTCCACTCGCATCATCAACAGTCATAGGCCTGCTAGTATCCTCCTTACGCTCCGCAGCCAAGGGGTTACAGTCACCGTCAACTTTTTCATCACCCATTTTTCTTTACCTTTCAGATTAACAGCAGCATCGCAGTTTCAGCAAAGAGCAATCAACATCGATACTAATGTTCACCGCAAAGTCAAGCTTCGGCAACCAACGCACTGAAATAACGCCTATCAATGCATGCACACAACTGGACAGTAAATGGCGTTACCTCAGTCACCCCGGTGGAACAACCGCGTCGGTCCACGTCCGGCGTCATTCCGCTCATCCAAATCCAGTCGGGTCACAATGATGCAGGACAATTCCAATATCCTGCGATGCTTTTCAACATTCAAAACGAAGCAAAGTTTTTTTTTCTTTTTTCTTTTTTAACTTGTTTGAGACTTTCGATCATACTAATGAAGCCACGGAGCTGCAGACTGACTGGTATAAATTAATGACAAAAATTTTGTTTACCATATTATGATACGGTCTGGTTTCTATGTCGAAATTTGCTTTCGGAAGCAGGCCGTTGATACTTAGGATGGCAACAATCAACAAACACATTTGTACAAAACTATTTGCACTACACGGTCAAAAACTGCGCTTCCCCAGTCGGGAAATACGTCACTTCCCTATTACTTCACATATATGTTGTTCTGATAATGACTGCGCCACTTACTGTGCAGGTAAAAACACAACTGACAAACAGCGAAGGACAAACTTAATTATGCAATGACTCCAGCTGTAATGTGAAGGTATGATGCGCTTCTTCCTTTTGAAAATGTAGTTTTGGCATTTTAAAAAACTCTTCCTTTCCCTCCCTCTCTCCCTGGCTCTCTGGTGACTGTGGTTGACTAGCAGCCAGAGAGGCAGGTGCAGCCCACTCCAGCGTCACCAAATTACTGAGGGTGGTCACAGCTACCCCCGGCCAACCAGCACATTCCCTGGGTAAATGTTCCAGCTGCCTGCTGCAGGGAGCCCATCATAACTAACAACTACATCTAGAAACCTTGAGTTGTGCTTGGTTTGGACTCAATCATGTTCCTACTGCAACAGCAACTGACACAAACAGTCACAGCTGCAGGTGCTACAATCAGTGATAAAATCCCTCTCTCTCAAACACACACACACACACATCAGTGATAAAATCCCTCTCTCTCTCTCTTTCTCTCTCTCTCTCTCTCACACACACACACACACACACCACCACTTCCAGCGCCAGGACATTCAATATCTTCACCACCGTATGGCTTCACATGTGACATTTATCATCTTTAAAACCAATTCAGACACAATTTGTTTTTTATTGATAGCCCTGATCCTTTTACCAAACTGTAGGTTTTCCAGATTCTCTCTCCGCCCCGACAAATCTGAGCCACCACATGAGAACTCACATCCTCCCAGGATCCCTTATTACAGGGGTTCAGTATGCCAGCACAGTCAAGTTTGAGTCCAGTAGTGAGGAGTAAAAATAAGATAAAATAAAAATTCACAGCTCCTAATATGCTAAGAATTACAAGGAGGGACAGAGGCACTGAATCCAAATGAAATCTCTCTTACGTTTTTGAAAATTGGATTGGGTACCACTGTCAGAATGAGAGGAGTATGTGTGTCATTAAAGACAAATCTACAAATGGTTTCAGTTGCAGGAGTCCAGGCATTTTAATTACGCCAATGTAACACTACATAACTTCCTACTTGTAATACCTTGGGATTGTACAAGTTGCAGTAGTGACCCTCTAGCGATAGCAGCATTAGCGATAGCAGAAGTTATCCTCCACCATCCCACTGTGACTCCAGCCTGTATCCTGTTACAGTGCTGTTGCTCATAATGCTGCTTCTATAGCACCGTACATACATGGCGCTAACAAACATGCTTTATAGACAAACATTCCTTAACCCTGCTGAGATTTCAGCACACACAGGTACAGAGCTACACACAGGTGTGTTGTTGTCAGGTACAGAGATACACCTGAGACAGGCGAGAGTCACCTGGAGGAGTGACATCACTGCCATCTCATATTCTCATCCTCAGCACAGTTCTGGCTATTACATTTACATTTATTCATTTGGCAGACACTTTTATCCAAAGCAACTTACAAGTGAGGTACAATACAACACAAGTGAAAAACTATAGAGTCAACAATATTAGAAGCACTGCATGACAAAGCTCCAAAGGTTGGCCAGACGAGGTAACAACTAGCAGGTAAAGCTAGCAAGTGTATTAAGCCATTACAACCAAACCATTACAACCAAACCATTACACCAAATCAATACGTTAAACTATTAAAGCCACACTATTACACCAAATCAATGCATTAGACTGTTACAGCCAAACCATTACACTTTTTTACATACCACTGTGCTCAGTATATCAGTGTTCAGCACATCAGTGTCCAGTGCACCAAAGTGTTCAGTATATCGGGGTGATTTGAGGGGGGATGCTATCCCCCTTGTTAGCAAAATGACCCCACTCCCTCCCCCACACCCACCCCCCCCCCCACACACCCACTCCCTCCCACTCACTCCTACTCACCCCCACTCCAGAGAGCACTGTGTAAGTGTGTGTGTGTGTGTGTGTGTGTGTGTACGCATGTGCGTGTGCACAAATTAACACTCCATACACATTCTCCAACCTACTTCTCCTCACAGAGACGCAGAGAAATCGATGTAGTTACTCAGAAAGCCCGGCTGTGGTGTGCAGCACTGCCAGCTGACGTGGGGGGGGCGGCTGTGTTTTTAATTAGGAGGGACAGAGGGGGGTGGAGTAACAGGTTGCCATGCTGATTCACAACACAACTCAGGTCTGCCTCTGCCCTCTGGGACTGTGCTGACCCACACTGAGCAGCAGAAAAAATGAAGAGCAGCTTCAGCTCCCAAACCCCCTCTCTCTTCTCATCTGTCACCTGCTCTCCACCTCTCTCTCTCTCCCTGTGTCCCTCCCCAACAGCCCCCCACAGTTAATCTATTCCAGAGAACAGTGAGCCCATGGAAAAACAGAGCAAGTGCATATATTTCTGCCTGAAAGAGAGAGGGAGGGAGGGAGAGGCATGTGAGAGAAAGGGGAAAAGATTGTTTATTCAAACTCAAAGCTGTGTGCTCTGTTGTGGTAAGGACCTGTCTTTTATTAGCAGCCGAGGCAGTCTTCAAAGTCTGAGAGAACAGAGGACATGCCAAGAAAGAGGGAGAGGAGGGAGAGAGGAAGAGAGAGGGAGGAGGTAGAGAACAGAAAGAGTCAGGGGAAAGGTCTGTGTAATATGCAGAAAGTGCAGAGGTAAAGAGAGGAGGAGCAGAGACTGCAGTGGAAGAAGTGAAGGGGTGAAGAGAAAGCATGGCACCCAGGAAACGGAGGGATGGACTTCCTGGAGGAGGAGAAATGGCACAGGGAGCACAGGAGGGGGAGGAAAATGTGTGCAAGGCTGTCAGTCTGAAGAGCTGTATCAGAGACTGACAGTGATGTGGGGTTAGCATGTGTGTCCAGCAGTGTGTTTATGTGTGTGTTTATGGGCCTCTGTGGGTTTGTGCGTGTGTGAATGCATTTACTAGTAAGAACAAAGATCTCTGCTTTCTACAAGAGGTTCCACTCAGAGAGGTGCCAGAAGTGATGACATCACTGCATCTGGGACCCATAGTGCAGCTCCAGCATGGGTCCTGAGAACTGCAGAAAAGCACATGTGCTTGTCTGTGTGTGTATGTGTGAGTGTTTTTTTTCCTGTGTTTGTGTATTAGTGTGTATGTGTCTGTGAGGCTGTATAGGGTATGTCAGTATGTTTGTGTGTGTGTGTGTGTTTCTGTGTATATGGTTGTGTGAGAGTCTAAGCATTATAATATCAATTATAAAACAGCAGCCCTGCTGTAGAATACAAACCAAACTCCTACAGCTGCCCAACACCCACAGCTACAGAGCGCAGAAAGCTACAGAGTGCAGAAAGCTACCCACCACACACAGGTGCCACAGAGGGTTTGGGATCAGCTGTCTCTGTGCAGAGCAGTGGCTGCACCAGGGTGCTGAGGAAGTGGTGGATATTCTGAATTTCAGCCGGTGCCATTTAAGATCAGAAACAGAAGAAAGCCTCGTGGTGCGAGAAGTAGCTGCAGTAGAAACACATCCTCCGGGACCCGATCGCTGCGTCCCCATGACCCCAGATCAATCCGTCCCCATCTGAGAGCTTCCTCAGGACACACAGGAAGCAGGTGCCCTCCACACCGTCCTCTGGATGTGTCCTCATGCAGAACAGCTTTTCCACGATGTGTGAATTTCCACACATTTTATTATTATTACTGTTATTGGTCACAAAAGGGATACAAAACCATGTATACAACACAGCCAAGGGAATACAATGACAAATTAAAATACAAATAAATTAGGTTCAGACAACAATTGTGTACAATTCATGGATTTTGTATTATATTTGCTAGAAAAATGGTCAAACAAACCTACACTATACATTCCTTAATAAAAACAGACTCTTCTGCAACAAAAAACTTCAGAGGCAGGGGATTCCTGCTAAATGTCATTGAAACTGAAATTCATTTGAGCCCACATTACTATCTGATAGGCATCACTGTGTGTGTCTGTTTGCATCACTTTTACTGCTGTGTTTCAAGGTACAGCCAAGTGATTGTGCAGTAGCAGGTCTGCACCTGCAGATTCAGAAACTCAGCAGCATGTGAGACCAGCAGTGTGTCAGTGTGTCAGACCAGCAGTGTGTCAGTGTGTGAGGACACCTGAGCTGTAAAGATTCTCTTCTCCAGGGGCAGGAGGAGGAGGAGCAGCCCTGCGCTGATGGCTGCCAGCATCCCCTCAGAACCTTTCCCCATATAATCAACACACATTTACACATCAATCAGCGTTAGTGAAAACAAACCACTACCCTCCAAGTCTCATCTTGGACAAGAACACGTGCGCTGCTAACCTGCTGCCACCAATATGCTAAAAATGGCCTTCATATCTCTGCTTGACTCCATTAGGTTTACCCAGTGTGTAGCTCAGGGATTTTCTTCAGAAACATACATTATCACCCATTATCACTGGACTTACAGAACCAGTGAAACGTTTGGACACACCTGATTAAGATAAATGGAAAACATGCATTCAAAGACATTTAGCTTTAAAGACTTATGCTGAAATGCTTTAAATTTGTTCCATAGACAGACATAATGAAGTTGATGCCTTTGTATGAATTTCTTTCCAAAACAATTTTGTAATTTAAGATATTTTTGACCATTTTGAAGAATCTAAAATATGAAATAGTTTTGTTTATAACACTTTTTGGTCACTGCATAATTCCATTTGTGTTATTTCATAGTTTGATGCCTTTACCGTTATTCCAAAATGTGGAAAATTGTAAAAATAAGTGTGTCCAAACTTTTCACTGGTACTGTACATCAGCCTGTTCACTTAATCCAGTACCATCCAAACTAATGTGCTTTGTGGGCTCATGTTAAATACTGCCATCACATGTTTATCAAGCTCCTTCTGGAAAAAACAAATCTAGCACCAAAAAATCTTTTATGAACCAAGACCAATAATAAATCCCCTTTTTCCAACAGAAGGCTATAGCTGAACAGCTTGCAGCCTTTCCAAATTCCAATAGACCTTTCAGGCAAGTTTTAGACCTGGCCGTAGCATGAGGGTTAAGTACAGATAGCGCAGTCCTGGGGCCCTTGCTTTTCTCACATTAGATTTACTGCTACTTGGAGGTGTCATCTGCAAGCATGGAATAAATTTTCATTTTTATTCTGATGACACACAGTGATATGGCTGGTGGAGATCTCCAGAACTAAAGCGTGTCTTACAGACATGAAGCTTTTGAGGACAAACTTTGTTACTCCTCTCCCTTTTTTTGTCTCTCTGTCCCCCTCCCTCTTTCTCTGGATGGACAGTCCCCACTCTCAGCCTGCCCAGGGAACTGTTGCAATGAACCCATGAGCCTTTTTGTGTGTTATTCCAATGTTAACATATCCCCTATTTTCCAGGGGTCTCAACTACCTTTTCCCAGGGTCAGGGAATCATTTTTGCAGGTCAGTCCAACATTCAAATCATTACTCCACACTAACCCGCTACCCTCAGGTCCAGCGCTCTAACCACTATTCCACATGGTTTCTACTCCCCAGTTTTCATATTCTTTGTCACTGTGTCCACAGCATAGCAGTGATAGAGAGAAATATCAGCCATGGTCCAGAGGCATGACAACCTTCACTTTGCTCTCTGTAGTCAATGACGACCGATCAATGGTAATTACACAGCTGAATGACTGCACTGAAAATTCAGAAAATCTATTTTCCCCACCTGAAGGAAAAAAAAAAAAATCCAAGAGCCAAAAGCAAGCTTATACTCTGAATGCATGTAACGTGTATGTGCATGTGTCCACACATGCAAGTGTGTGAACAAATAAACCTGATCAATAGTTATTGGGAGCCCAGACAAAGGTGATCAATATTTCAGCAAGACACAGAGAGGGAGGAGGGAGAGTGCAGGGAGAGACAGGGGAGCACTGTGCTCTGGGGCTTTAAAATGATGGCTTTTACCACAATGCATCCACTTTCCATGTTTCAATTGATAGATGGCAATAAAATAAGGTCACTGAAGAAATATTTAAATACATGTTCACATATAGGGAAAACTCACAGCATTTCAGGAGAGCTGCACAGTCTGGTCTGTGCTGTTTGAGAGAGCCCTTAGCCAGGCTTACAGCTGGCTGCCCAGCCTGACCTGCGTCTCACTGAGTGCCCACTGCATCTATCCCACACACCTGGGGCAGGACGTTTAGCTCTTCATGCACTCAGCTCATTTGTTGCTGTAATTTACATTCCATTATTGCCATTTAGAAGACTTACATAAGTTACAATTTTATATGGTATCCATTTATACAGCTGGATATTTACTGAGGCAATTTTGGGGAACGTACCTTGCTCAAGGGTAGAGCAGCAGCGCCCCAGTGGGGAATTGAACCAGCAACCTTTTGGTTACAAGCCCTACAGAAAAAAGATGGAAGAATAAGACAACAGCAAGTTGACTTTCAAACTAACTCCATAATAAAAAACAGTAAGCTGGCTTAACTTATTACAGCTACCTTTTAGCAAGAGGTCTGACCTGCTTATTGCCCGAGCACATGTACAATTGTTTTGAACATGTTACAGCCCAGCTATGGGCCCAACATAAGCCATCACAAAAAAGAGCAAATGAGTCGTTTGGCCAGTGGAAAATGGAAATCTATTTTTAAAAAATTATAAATAAAAAGGTACAAACTAACAGGCTTCCCTGAGTTGGAGGGTCAAGATGTGAGAGTTAGGCTAGGCTGGTCTAAATTTCTTGTGAATCCTTACCTCTCTCCCATTCACAAAACAGTGTCTTCTGGACCACTTCCTAGCCTACACCATCTACACTATGCTAGACAGAAGGATCTCTCACACCTTGCAGGGAAGCCCTAAACATTAAAAATAAAGACAATAAACTGGGGAGAAAAAAACAGCAAACCACAAAAAGTGAACCACTTGCTGGGGAGCAACCATCTCTGTTTGTCTCTCCTGGGTGTTTCTTCCGCAGGCAAAAGTTGCTCCTTTTTAACAGGACGGCACAGGTGCGACCCATTGGCTCGTTAGCGCCGATCAGCAGCACCTGCACTCAGGCCATCGCAGAGAGAAACAGGAAGGGGAGGGGCGTGTAACAATGTAAAACAGCTTGCACACTGTTTAAAAAATTAGTTAAAGGCTCACGTGTAGCCTGTAAATTATAAATCATTATTAACGCAGCATATCGCAGCGACACTGTGCGCTGTGCGCCACAGTCGCCTTCGGAGAAAAAGAATCAAAAACATATTGCTGAAATTCGGTCATTCTTCACCTAAGTTCCCTTTTCGCATATTAAATAGTATTTTCACGAAATAGAGGGATTAAAAGCAAAAATTTTCAAAAAATATTTATGGACAAAAGTAATCTTCCTTAATGCACCACAGATGAGCAAATGATTAAATAGATGCGTTTACTGAAATGGCGTCACCTGGTGGGAAATTGTATGTACTACATGAAGAAGGAAATTCTGCGCAGGCAGACAGGTTTTTGGCGAATGGCGATGCGGGATCGCGTTGGTGGGTGCTGTTTCACACGCGCCCCTACAGGAACACACAGATACCCACAGCATCTGCGCCACCTGCACCCCGCACCGGCACCCGAAGCGCACCCTCTCCAGCGCCTGCCAGACAAGCGCGGACGTTCAAATAACAAATCTGCCGGCGGGTGTGCTGGAGACAACGGAACTTCGAATAACTGGATTAACTATCCTGTCCCAATTCTTTGCCAGAAAGACACAACTTTTAAAAACTCTTGGTTTAAATAACTATATAAAATGTTATGTACAAATCTACCAAATCCAAAAATGACCACAACACCATAAGCAAAACAAGAAAATAACACTCAACAAAGAAACTAGCCTCTATCTGATCCTATCATTAACATTTTCCCCTGAATTCAAACGAGAGGATCTGAGGAGAATCTGCGGAGTTTTATGAAAGAAGGCTCGCCGCGAGACGCACAACTGCCTGCCGCAATGTGCAGGACAGAGTGAACGCTGCATCCTCACAGTAAACATTTACGGGAAATATTTCCGTCTTTGATACTGTGTTTAAATAACTACTTCTTTCATTCTTTTGCTTTTGTTTGTGGACATGCTGTTATTAATATTGATTTGCGTTGTAATGCATTAATCAGTTCTGCGCATTGGCAGCGGACAGGCCTGCTGTGATGCAGTTCATGCCAGTTCAGCATTCCTGATCTGACTGTGAGTGAGAGCGGGGCGTGCAGGCTGGCTTGGCCCGGTGTCTGCGGTTCTGTCACGGTGAAGGAGGTGAGGAGCGGGCGCTGCTGTCGAAATCCCTGAGAAATGTTCGTTTTGGATCCTTTTCTTTCCTTACATACCTCCCTCCCGCCCTTTCCCTCCCCCATTCTCATTCCTGTTTTCTTCCCTCAAGTTCTACAACGCAGAATCAGAATACAGCGCTTCTATAGTCCGAAAGCGTTGCTTCTCTCTCTTCTCTAGCGTACAGTGAGATGGGAAGGGGGGGGGGGTCTATTCATCTGAAGAGACCTGAGCGAAATCAGAGAGCCCCGCCACCGGCTGTGAATCTCTCTCTCTCGCTTTCTCTCTCCCTCCCTCTCCCGGTCTCCCAGGTGTTTGCTGCGCGTGCAGGAACAGACTCATGTCCGTTTTTATGCAGCTCTTTTGTTTCAGTGTTTCAGTAACATCAGTGTGTCCGCTGCTTCGCGACGTCACACACCGACCGACTAATCTCATTTGGATCCAATATGTGTGAGTGAGGGGAAGAGAGTAGGGGGGAGAGAGAGAGAGGGAGGGAGGGAAAGAAAGAGGGAGGGAGGATTGATCTGCCGCTGTTAAAATCTTGTTCTGCTTTTTCTAGGAGTGAAATCTCTCCTAGCGGACTCTCCTGCAAGAGACCCCGTGAAAGACTGAAAAAAACGTGTAAGGAAATCATGACATTTTGAAAGTACATCTGTTCTTATTCGCAACCGCAAAATGCATAGCGAGAATTCTTTGCTTTTCATGGGTTTGTTTTTCAATTATGTTCGGATGGAAAGACCGCAAAGAGACGCAAAGAGGCAGCCGGAGCAGGTTGCGAGGTCGACCTGTCAGTGCCATTAAACAGACACTATTTTCTCCTCTCAGATTGACTTTATTCCTATAAACAGGATTCACGCCTTTCTCGCTTCAAGAACTTCAAGATCGTCGTTACCTTCAGATGTCCCGAGTTGGGATTTTAATAGCTGTAGTCTAACTGCTAACGATTCGTTTAAAATAAATGTAAAAAGCTCGGATTGCAGGTTTTCCTTCCAAAAATTTTTGAGGATGATGTCATGCCCTTGTGTTGGGGCTGGTATTGTGTCGGGAAGCAGTGAGCCAGCTCGCGCCTGAGAGCTCCGGGTTTTGCGGGATTCAGGTGCGGCGCGTGGCGATCACCCCTCCCCGCTGCTGTCTGTCCTCTTTCACTCTTCTCTTTTCACCCCACACTCTACATCAACTCCTGCGCTGCACTGCCCGGGCTCTCCTCTACCTCCGGTCTCTTAAACCTTCCCGGGACGTATAATCATGACGGAACCAATCCTGCAGCGCTCTGACCCCGCGGAGCCGCCGTCCCCTCGCCGCTCTCCTCTCCGCCGTGTCCAGGTGCCCAGTCTCCCGTGGACAGTGACTTCGCATTATAAGGACTAGAGCAGCGAAGCTTCCGTCCCGTTTCCCACGCACCTCACCCCGGCATCAGTGTTCTTGCTGGACATCGCTGAGATTCTGTTTGCGCATGACAGGGAATTATTAGCCAAATTTGTTGGTTCTTCGAACAAGCGAAACAAGACAACAAATTATTTAAAAAAGGAAAGTAACATCACAAGTCAAAACAAGAGCACCTTCCATCTGACGTCGTTGTACAGCAACACCTCTCTGCCGGCCCTCCTACCCTGGAGGACCCCGCGGTAAAGTGTAGCCCATGACGTTCGCTTATTCAGGAGGGATCGCGCATCCTGACGGGGAAACTTGTGAAACACTCCAGAACCTTTGCTCACCTGTAGCTCAGACCAGCGCACTCCCAGGTGGCCGTGATCGCGTGGGACAGAGGCTACAGAGACTGTCACCTGCTTAAACTTAACCTGCCCCCAAAATACGAGGGCCCGGCGCTCACCACTGATGCATGCTGGAGTGTCGGCTGTGATCACCCTCTCCACCGAACGGTTTACAGAGAGACGTCAGCTGTCCGGATTGCCCCTACAGCTCCGGGTAGCAGCTTCCCTCATCGGACAGACTCGAGGTGGCGCTGCGCCGACCCCCTGAGCGCGATGCGGTCCGATCTCTCCACAGTGGCTTTCCTGTAAGTCAACATCATTCCCATTACGTAGCAATATCCAGACTCCTGGCGTTCGTTAGATTTTAACTTGGTTATTTTATATCTATAAAAAATATTTCGCTACACGGTTCAGTGTAAAGGTAAAGTAACTTTGAAGATCGTGTTTAGTCAAGAAGCTGTACCACCCACTGAAACACGCGCATGTTCTTCTACTTACCAGCGACGCCACTTTGCACTGAAAGACGCAGATCAGCAAGGGAAACTTCATCTCATAAAAACTACTTTTAAACATTCCTGGCATTTCTGATTCTCAGTGATACACCTACAACCACAGATCCTGTGGGCTCACTGTATGCAAAGCATATCTGTTCTGGAAAAAATACACAGCTCTGTAATGAATTCATATTAATTCTTTTAGGCAAACCACAGCCCTCAGGTCCAGAGTCCAGTGCTGGAGACATGTGAAGAAACCAAATTAACAGAGAACATTCCTTCAACATTGTTATCACATGCATTAGTGGTGCAGTCCGAGTGTGCAGAATTGCAAGACTGCGCAGTCAGTGTGTGCAGAACTGCAAGACTGCGCAGTCAGAGTGTGCAGTGCTTTCCTGCCCAGCTGTGGGCCGTCATGCAGTCTCTGCTGTGTGTGATGTGACCACCGGCCACTCAGGACCAGACAAGCAGCTGTGCTTCTGAATGACTGTCCCCCTCTGGCTGTCCCCCGGCTGTCCCCCCCTCTGGCTGTCCCCCCATCAGGCAGAGTGTGGGGCTGTAACCCAACGTGGCTCCATCTGACTGACTCAGGATCAGCCAAAGCTCCAGTGCTGCTGCAGCCGCTGTCCGTCCTGTTCCCTCCCTCGCTCTCTGCTCCACATCTGTCTTTGCTTTGCCCCAGATGTGGGCGGAGCTCCAAGTGTCTCCACATCTGCTGGTGTTACAGGGCAGCAGATGGAGTTTCAGTGCAGTGTGGAGAAGCAGGCCAACAACACCCCATTAAAGAGGCTCTTTACTGTAGCTCACAGGCCCTCTTCATCACCACCATCATCACCATCATCATCACCACCATCATCACCATCATTACCATCATCACCATCATCATCACCGTCATCACCATCATCTGTTACGGCCCGGTCTAGGGTCAGACCGTAACAGGGAAAAAAGGGGAGACCAAAACTGCAATAGGGAAAAAGTAACAAAAATTTATTACGTAAACATAAATAAAGGGGGTAACAGGGAACACAAACTCAGGAGTCGATAACCCAGAATAATAAACAAAACACACTCTAACTGACAAGGGGGGAAACTAATTGACCTAACACAAAAATGAATACCAAACAAAATACAACAAAACTTCCCTTTCTCCATTACTAACAAAAACCAGTGCGAAAAAGATATTGAAAAGAAAATGGCAACGACTCTCTACGACCATCACTACCACCATCATCATCATCATCATCATCATCATCATCATCATCATCATCACCAGAGCAGAATATACTAATGTTTTCAGCTTAATGAGTCAGAGAGCAAAGCGGGGACAGAACCCTGTCCCTCACATGCCCTGCTGTGGCAAAAGGCCCAGGCCTCCTTCCTGCAGGAGAGAAACGCACGCCAGCCTCCAACGCTGTAGAGAGCCGTACACTCCTCTCTGCCTGTCTTCAGCGGTGTGTGGTGAAGTGGTCAGAGCACTGGATCTGTGGGCAGCAGTGAGGAGTAGTGGTTACTCAGTGCTGCTCTGATGTGTAAAAGCATTTGGTCAGAACTCTGTGAGGAGCAGTATGTGGTGCTAAGTGGGTTTGAGCCTCAACCGACTACACATTTGGCTGATTAGCACTTGGTTAAAAGGGCATGCATTTGGTTAGACTGATGAACAGCTGGTCATGTGACTGACCTGCTCCAATGGCAGCTGAATTCTGCTCTCATGATTGAGTTGCAGCAGGAAGTGCTGGCACATCAGAGGGAGGGTGTGCAGAGGCAGGAAGTGCTGGCACATCAGACTCACACTCAGAGCTCTGGCTGTATCCCGGTACTGCTAAATCGAATTCATTCCTCGATTCCTGCATCCCCACATTGTTTGGTACCTCGAAATCAATACCTGGTTGCCTCCTTAAGGACGAGTCCTCTTCTGAGGCAGACGTGTGAGGTCAGCGAGACAGTCTGTCAGGGATCTGAAACTGCCACACGGGTGTCACACTCCATGCATTTTATATTGCTGCAATGACATGAACAGCCAACATCACAAAATTACAATTTACAATATAAATAAATTCTTTATTTACAGCAATTACAAACATCTTATGGATTTTTCAGTCTGAATATTTTGTAAAGAAGTGATGTAATATTTTAAAACAACCATAAAAACTCTTTAAATTGACTTCTGCCATTTCAAGGATGGAACATTTTGCTAGATAGTCAAATTAACCAAGCATTCCATGTTGAAACCCCTGCCCTGAGGAGGGAAAATGTCATATGGAATTTACCGGAGCTGACCTGCACAAGGACTCCATTATCCCTCACAACAGCAGAGGCATCCTTCTTTTCTCCAAACAGAGAGAGAGAGAGAGAGAGAGAGAAAGAGGAGATACAGAGAGACAGAGACAGACAGAGAGAGAGAGAGACAGAGAGGGAAGATGTGAGGTTTGGGAGTTTTCGGACGTGCCCACTGTCTGTGCTCACCTCCTCAAGGGGCTGATGGGTAACTGTGTGTCTCATTCACTCACACGTGGTCTTTTCCTCTCCCTGTTAGAGTGTTCCACGCATTCTGGCTGGTCTGCTGTCTTCTGCAGGTGAGTGTGCACATGTGTGTTTTTCAGTGTATATACGTTATGTGTGAATTAGCAGCAAGTACCTTTAGGTCGAATCCAAGATTCTGATTAAGCAAAAAATACAAAGGATCACCCACTGAATAGTGTGTGTGTGTGTGTGTGTGTGCGTGCGTGTGTGTGTGTGTGTGTGTGTGTGTGTGTGTGTGTGTGTGTGTGTGTGTGTGTGTGTGCACCCAGCCGGTGTTTGGTGCAGACAGTGTGAATTTCAGCGTGCACGTGGAGAATCAGACGCGGGTTCGAGACGCCATCAGTCGGAGGCAGCACAGAGTGTATCAGCTGTACAGCCGCACCAGCGGGAAACACATACAGGTCCTGGGCAGGAGGATCAGCGCCAGAGGAGAGGATGGAGATAAATATGGTAAGAGAGAGAGAGAGACACTGTGCAGAGTGTCAGACACAGGAGAGAGAGAGAGAGAGAGAGACAGAGAGAGAGAGAGAGAGACTGCAGAGTGTCAGACAGAATCTCTCTATCAGCCCATTGATTTCCCATCTCCTCTGCTCTTTTCTCCACACAGTTTAAAACATTAGGCCTTATCTTATCTCTCTTCCCCTCCCTCTCTTTCTGTGTCCTCTCCATAGTTCCTTCTCTCTCTCTCAGTCTGTATCCTCCCCCTCTGTCCATCTCGCTCTCCTCCTGTGTCAGTGCATTTGAGCATAGGTGTAAAGGTCAAGGCAGAGTTAATTAGTGTTACCTATTCACTTGTATTTGTTCAATTAGACAATACATTTTAAATGTTTTTACGTTTAAATTTGTTATGTTTAAATCTGTCTCCATTAAAAAATGTCATTCGGTATAATGGTATTTGTTTTTCAAATAATTAATTTGTACACTGTTAATTATCACAGCCTCTATAATCATATAGATATACAGTACCAGTCAAAAGTTTGGACACACCTGATTAAGATGGTAGGAAACATGCATTCAAAGACATTTAGATCTAAAGACTTATGTTTAAATGCTTTAAATTTGTTCCATGGACAAACATAAATAGTGAAGTTGATACCTTTGTATGAATTTCTTTCCAAAAAATGTAATTAAAAAAATATTTTTGGCTATTTTGAAGAATCTAGAACAGCGTTTCTCAAACCTCTCCTGGAGTGCCCCTTGTCCTGCATGTTTTAGATCTCTCCCTGCTCCAACACAGCTGATTCAAATGATCAACTCGTTATGAACTCCTGAAGCTGCTTAACAACAAACTGATCAAAACAGTGACCCCCAAAGTCCTGTATGCCTGGAGCTGAGCCAAGAACAGAACCCCCCTCCCTGCTGCACCCGAGACTCCGTTCCCCTCCCCCGGGAGGAACTGATGGAGGGAGAGAGAGGGTGTGAAAGAGGGATGGGAGGTAGGGGAAGAGAGAGGGACAGAGGAAGATGGTCAGAGCGTAGGCTGGTTCTGTATCAGTTAAAGAGGACATACAGGACTGCTATGGTGATGAACAAGCTGTATAAGCTGTATTCCGAAAAACTGTATAGCTGAACAGCAGGTCTCTCTGTCTTTGTTTCTGACACCACATCTGTCTGTCTGTCTGTCTCTCTTCATAAGCCCAGCTCGTTGTTGAAGCGGACACCTTCGGCAGCCAGGTTAGAATCCGTGGCAAAGAGACCAATTACTACCTGTGCATGAACCACCGAGGCAAGCTGGTGGGCAAGGTGAGCAGGGTGCATCGCCCACCAATCACAGAGCAGCCTGAGCATCACTGGGTGGAGCTGGAGCAGCAGTGGGTGGGGCTGGAGCAGCAGTGGGTGGTGCTGGAGCAGCAATGGGTGGGGCTGGAGCAGCAGTGGGTGGGGCCGGAGCATCAGTGGGTGGGGCTGGAGCAGCAGTGGGTGGAGCTGGAGCAGCAGTGGGTGGGGCTGGAGCAGCAGTGGGTGGTGCTGGAGCAGCAATGGGTGGGGCTGGAGCAGCAGTGGGTGGGGCCGGAGCATCAGTGGGTGGAGCTGGAGCAGCAGTGGGTGGGGCTGGAGCAGCAAGGGGTGGGGCTGGAGCCGCTGGGTGGGGATGTGGCTACGGTGATAAGGTTTCATGTTCAGTCCCATGTTTCTGACTTTCAATATTTTGGTCAAAAGTGACACATCTGTGTGTGTGTGTGTGTGTGTGTGTGTGTGTGTGTGTGTGTGTGTGTGTGTGTGCTTCCCAGAAGGCCAGCGGTCGCAGTACGGACTGTGTGTTTGTGGAGATGGTGCTGGAGAATCACTACACAGCTCTGATGTCAGCACGCTACGCTGGCTGGTATGTGGGCTTCACCAAGAGGGGGCGCCCTTGCCCCGGCGCCCGCACCCTGCCCAACCAGCAGGATGTTCACTTCATGAAGCGCCCCCCCCCAGGGGAGCAACCCCCCCCACTGCCTTTCAGATTCACCACCGTCAGCAAGAGGAGCAGGAGGGAAAGAGCAGCCACACCCTGAACACTCACACCCACCTCACACACACACACCACACACACACACACACACACACCATGTATGAGGGAGGGAGATATTGAGAGAGAGTGAGGGAGAGAGGGAGAGAGAGTATGAGAGAGAGAAGGAGAGTGGAGAGAGAGAGAACATGCATTGGAAGGTGTAAGTTTTTGACTGAAGTTACCCCCTGCCCCCCAAGAGCATAATGAGCAGG
>CM032888.1:34596762-34626762 GCA_019176425.1 Megalops atlanticus
TCTGAAATTCATCAAACTGCAGCCGGAAAACCCGGCCAGAGTGTTCCTGCAAAACACACACACCTTCATCACCATCATCACTAAACTCACACACCTTCATCACCATCATCATCATCAGTGACTTACCCTGAATGACAGTGATATCCAAGCACAGCAGGCAACAGACAGGCAGAAGACCTGACCGTGGTGAAGAACCATAAATAAAAGAAGAGGCGGACACAGACTGACTGCATCATGCTCACCCTCTGCAGCACTGTACGCCTTCCCTTCACCCTCATGAAGCACAAAATTCTGACCCAAATCTTTAGCTCCTTCACTTTGGTTAGTGAAAGAAAAGAAAACTCGCTCAGTGTAGCTGACTGCTTTCCCTCATCGCAGGCCAGTGACTGAATTACACAGATCTGCACTGTTGCCTCAGTTGCTTCTCTTCCAGAGTGCCCAGTTGCCCACCTTTCATACCTCTACATCCCTGACAGGGCCAATATACGGACAGGAGGCGGTAATCAGAGGAGAGGAGGACCCGTTAGCATGGTGGAGTCGCAGTTAGAGATGCTATCCCTTAATGGCAGAAGCTGCAGGGAAGTATCTTTACATATGTGCAACTAGCACTCCCTCAGTGTTCAGCAGCGCCAGAAATACTGCTACCCCATCCCATTCTCAGCTTTAACCATGCAAACATAAAGCTCATTTCCCTGGTAAAGAAGGGATAAGAGTGGGTAAGAGACTGGACCATGCTGGAGCGGTTATCAGTCCCTGGTCTCACTCTACCTGACGAAGAAATTAAAGTCCTGCTCTATGCAGATGACCCGGTCCTGCTGTCGCCCACTGAGCTTGGATCTCACCGAGCAGCACTGCCAGACCAGGGCCACAGTGACATTCCAAACCTTTCCAAAAACAGGCCCAGGAAAACAGGTCTAGATCTCAGGGAATTAGACAGGAATCACAATATGAAAAAACACATAGAATACTATACATATCACAACTATTTGGGCTTAAACATAAAGTCCACTTCCACAAGAAAATTCAAAATGCTGGTGAAGGAACGCATGCATGAGGGTTCTGTGCCATTAAACAACAAATTCACCTCAAAAGTTCAAGTAAAATCTGGCTCATACTATTTGAATCTATAACTGAGCTAACTGGCCTTTATGGTAGTTGAGTGTGGGGTACACCTGCAAAACTAAACTTTGCAGAATGCCAAAAAGCAGACAACAGGAAAGGAAACCTACTAACAATGCATGCAGGGCAGAATTAGGCCAATATCCACTAGCAATCAAAATTTAAGAGAGGGCAATCAAATTTTTGGCAACATCTAAAATATTGCAACTCCCCACTCACACCATTTCAAAGCCCTGCAAAGAGAAGAGACCCCTGACCCAGCTGGTGCAGAGGCTCAGTTCACCCATACTAACACCCTACTGGACCAAACCACCACAAAATTACAGCCAAACCCATTTTAACACAACAGAAACAAAACTACATCACTTGCTGGGAAAGACAAACTCAAGCAAAGTACAATGCAGTGCTATTTGGTCCTAAAAAGACAGTACACTGTGGCACACCGACCACTGCGACTAACAAAAAACTGAGGAATACCTACACAAAGCAGAGAGTGAGTGAGCCCAGCCGGGCCTCAGAGAGGAGCCCTCAGAATAACATGGCTACCGAAAGACGGCCAGCTGTGTCACTCCCAACCAACAGACACCGCATTTCATTTTACAATGTGAAAATATACCACAGGCTGACATAATTATCTCCCAAAAATAATGAGAAACTGTCTCTGCTCTTAGGAGAGGAGACAAGCAGACACACAGGCAGCCAGAGACACACATATGCAGACACACAGACAGAGACACACATACGCAGACACACAGACAGCCAGCCAGAGACACACATATGCAGACACACAGACAGAGACACGCATACACAGACACACAGACAGAGACACACATACACTCACCACTAGTGTGCGCAGGCAGAGGGTGCTGGCTGGAGCTCTGGGATCCAGTGCAGCCTGAAGATCCCACACTTTAATCTTCCTGCAGGGAGAGAGAGGGAGAGTGGGGAGAGGGAGAGCGAGAGGGAGACAGAGAGAGGGAGAGCGGGGAGAGAGGAGAGAGGGAGAGAGAGGAGGGGGAGAGAGAGAGAGAGAGAGAGGGAGAGAGAGGAGGGGGAGGGAGAGAGGGAGAGAGAGGAGGGGGAGGGAGAGAGGGGAGAGAGAGGGAGAGAGAGAGAGGGAGAGAGAGAGAGAGAGAGGGAGAGGGAGGGGGAGAGGGGGAGAGGGGGGGAGAGGGGGAGAGGAGAGGGAGAGAGAGAGAGAGAGAGAGAGAGAGAGGGAGCAGAGGAACACAGTGAGAGAGATACTCCTGAGCAGGGAGGTATTGATCTCACACACAGCTGCTCTCCTGCGCGTCAGAGCCTGAGGGACACAGAGTTCCCCTCGCTGCACCCGGTGCAGGAACATTCCCGTCTCTCACCCGTCATAGGCTCCGCTTACGATCCTCTTGTTGTCAAATCGAATGCAGCGAACCAGCTCCTCATGGCCTTCCAGCACCCGCAAACATGCACCGCACTCGATATCCCACAGCCTGAGGGAGAGACGAGGGAGAGAGTGAGTACCAACCCCAACCCCAACCCCAACCCCTATCCCTATCCCTAACCCCCACCCCGAACCCCGAACCCCGATGGGGGTGGGAGTGACTACATCAGCACACCCACCAAAAACGAAACCCAACTGCACTGCAAAGAAGAGACAGACCATTCTCTTTTAAAATATTAACTAATATAAACCCCAGACTGAGTTGCAGACTCACTGACCGTACGGTGAGAGACACAGACTGACACAGACTGACCGTACGGTGAGAGACACAGACTGACCGTACGGTGAGAGACACAGACTGACCGTACGGTGAGAGACACAGACTGACCGTACGGTGAGAGACACAGACTGACACAGACTGACCGTACGGTGAGAGACACAGACTGACCGTACGGTGAGAGACACAGACTGACCGTACGGTGAGAGACACAGACTGACCGTATGGTGTTGTCGGAGGAGCCACTGACCACCAGTCGGTCTCTGTACTGCAGGCAGGCGATTCCACGCTTGTGTCCATTTAGAGTACGAACGAACTCACACGTGCTGGTGCTCCACACCTGCACAGATTCATAAATCAAAGATCATCCACACCTGCACAGATTCATAAATCAAAGATCATCCACATCATTCACCAGCACAGCTCTGCTGGTTATGGTGTTGTATGGGAAGGCTGTGCTGGTTATGGTGTTGTATGGGAAGGCTGTGCTGGTTATGGTGTTGTGTGCTGGTTATGGTGTTGTATGGGAAGGCTGTGCTGGTTATGGTGTTGTGTGCTGGTTATGGTGTTGTATGGGAAGGCTGTGCTGGTTATGGTGTTGTGTGCTGGTTATGGTGTTGTGTGCTGGTTATGGTGTTGTGCGCTGGTTATGGTGTTGTATGGGAAGGCTGTGCTGGTTATGGTGTTGTGTGCTGGTTATGGTGTTGTATGGGAAGGCTGTGCTGGTTATGGTGTTGTGCGCTGGTTATGGTGTTGTATGGGAAGGCTGTGCTGGTTATGGTGTTGTGCGCTGGTTATGGCACAGATGTGTTAAATACTGTAATGTGAAGCACTCCCAGGACACACCTTGATGGTGCGGTCTCCGGACGCCGACACGATGTACTTGTCATCGAAGTCGACGACGTTGACGGCGGCGCGGTGGCCGACCAGCACGCGGCGCAGGCTGATGTCGGTGGGCGAGGCCATGTCCCACACAGCAATGGAGCGGTCCTTGGAGCAGGTGACCATCAGCCCGTTACAGAAGCGCAGGTGCAGAACTGCCTCGTTGTGATGGATCAGGGTGTTGAGCACCTCCCCTGAGTTCACATCCCACACCCTGCGGGACGGGACAGGCAGGCCGTCAGCGAGTCTCAGAGCGCGAGTCTCAGAGCGCGAGTCTCAGAGCGCGAGTCTCAGAGCGCGAGTCTCAGAGCGATTCTGCATGCTCACCGCACGGTGGAGTCGGAGGAGCCTGTGACGATGACCCTCTCGTCATACTGCAGGCACAGCACTGACCCCGTGTGGCCCGTCAGGATCTTCAAACACTCCAGAGTCTGCTTATCCCAGATCTGAAACACACACACACACACACACTGCTTATCCCAGATCTGAAACACACACACACACACACACACACACTGCTTATCCCAGATCTGAAACACACACACACACACACACACACACACTGCTTACCCCAGATCTGAAACACACACACACACACACACACACTGCTTATCCCAGATCTGAAACACACACAAACACACACACACGAACACACACACACTGCTTATCCCAGATCTGAAACACACACACACACACACACACACGCACTGCTTATCCCAGACCTGAAACACACAGGCATGCACGCACCTTGATGGAGTTGTCTCGGAGGCCGCTGATGATCTTGTCGTCGTCGTACTGCAGGCAGTACACACCTTTACTGTTCTCAGACCGACACTGAATCCTCTGCAGGTTGTGCCGACCACAGCGCCAGTTAGCCTCAATAGTCTGAGAGAGAGAGAGAGAGAGGGAGAGAGAGAGGGAGAGAGAGAGGGAGAGAGGGAGAGAGATGAGGACAGCATAGCACAGGGAAGGCAACAATGTGTCTGCAGCAGGGTCTGCCCGTCAGTCTTACCTCAATATCCTGGATGATTTTGGGGTACAGAGAGTGGTAGTATGAGTTCGGAGGGACTTCTGTTGTGCGGTTCTTGAACAGGTACTTTTCCCTGCAAGGAGGGAGGAGACGGAAGAGAGAAGACTTTAGGGAAGCGCTGTGTCTCACGTCTGGGACAATTATCAGTTTATGATCTCATGTCATTGATAAAAATACATATTTTATATAACAAACACAAACGGTAAAGGACAAGCTCATGGCTATTTATTTTGAATGCTGAATTTTATCACACAGAAAATATTCCATAAAAGTTATATGCACATTCCACGCTCTTCATGAAGGGGTGTTTAATCTCCCTCTGCCACGGGCCCCCTCCCTCAGACAGAGGCCCCGCCCTCAGACAGAGGCCCCTCCCTCTGCCACGGGCCCCCTCCCTCAGACAGAGGCCCCGCCCTCAGACAGAGGCCCCTCCCTCAGACAGAGGCCCCGCCCTCAGACAGAGGCCCCTCCCTCTGCTGCGGGCCCCTCCCTCAGACAGAGGCCCCTCCCTCAGACAGAGGCCCCGCCCTCAGACAGAGGCCCCTCCCTCTGCTGCGGGCCCCCTCCCTCAGACAGAGGCCCCTCCCTCAGACAGAGGCCCCGCCCTCAGACAGAGGCCCCTCCCTCTGCTGCGGGCCCCCTCCCTCAGACAGAGGCCCCGCCCTCAGACAGAGGCCCCGCCCTCACCATTGGTGGCGCTCGGACAGGCCCTTCCAGAGCGGGTCGGTGCGCACCATGCGCTCGATGAGCTTCTTCCACAGCATGCCCTCGGAGATGACGCGCTGCCACTCCTTACACACCAGCTCCGCCGAGCACAGCGACCGCGCGTCCAGGAACGACAGGATGTTCTCTGCGATGTGGTCCAAGCCCTGTGCTGCAGCCCGGCACACACACACTGAGTGCACTGAATGCGTGTGCGTGTGAGTGTGCGTGTGTGTGCATGTGTGTGTGTGTGTGTGTGTGTGCGTGTGCGTGTGCGTGTGCCATGTGTGTGATTATGTGTGAGTGTGTGTGAGCAATTGCACTGAATGTGAGAGTGTGCTCAGTCAGAGTGTGTGCTCGGTGAGAGTGAGAGTGTGTGCTCAGTCAGAGTGTGCTCAGTCAGAGTGTGCTCAGTCAGAGTGTGCTCGGTGAGAGTGTGTACTCAGTCAGAGTGTGCTCAGTCAGAGTGTGCGCTCGGTGAGAGTGTGTACTCAGTCAGAGTGTGCTCAGTGAGAGTGTGTGCTCAGTCAGAGTGTGCTCAGTGAGAGTGTGTGCTCGGTGAGAGTGTGTATTCAGTCAGAGTGTGCTCGGTGAGAGTGCAGTACCTGGCAGGGCTGTGATGAAGTCCCTCTGCAGCATGGGTTTGAGGTAGGCGTTGATGTGGCCGTGCTGGTAGTGACACATGCGGGAGATCAGGTGCTCCACGAACTGCACCTGGTCGGCCTCGGTCCACTGGTCAAACAGCTGGATGCACACGTCCTTCTCCTTCTCATAGTTCCCCTGCGACGGCCGCTTCCGGGAGCCCGTCACGGTGCCGTTACTGATCTGAGGTCAGAGGAAGACAGCACAGCCATTTCACACACTAACACCGCACCCCACACTGCTGCCTATTCTTCCTCTACTACTAAATAACTAACACCACACGCAGCTCACATATGAAACACACATTTATAACAGTCATGTTTCACCCCCCGCTTTCATTCGCAGGGTTTCCCTGTCCCGCTCTCACCCCGCCTGAGCCTGTCCACTCCCTGCCGAGGGAGCAGCGTCAGATTAGTTTTCATAATTACTTCAATCACTGCTTTTGCAAGGAATAAAACCTTTTGTTTAAAATAAAGAGATAACCTCCTCAAATGGCTTCTGATACAGTAAAAAACACTCACTTTTAAAAGACAGAGCATTTACACTGTTTTCAACAGTGAAAAACACTCACTTTTAAAAGACAGAGCATTTACACTGTTTTCAATCACATTTTCTGAAGGAATCAGCTTTGATCTGAGTGCCTTCTTTACCCGACTGTTACCTGCAATGCGCTTTACTCACACGCTGCCTTAGAATGACCTGGTCAGCCTTACTTAAAGAGTGAGCTTTTTAAAAGGTACACTTTGTCCTTTTACCTTTCTCCCATTATAGGGGTCAGCAGACCCTGTTGGATAGGAGGTACATTTGCCCTGGTGTGTTATTATGCTTGTGTTCTGTACCCACGTTGGCCATCTTCCGACGCAGACTGAAGACCTCTGCAGCCTGCATCTCAGTTCCACCTCAATCCCCACCCCTTACACCTGCTACTCGTATTACTTGTTCTTTATTCTACACGTAGCACATGTCACGATGAGCTTTGGATTCTGTGATCTAGTGACGGATGTATGGTAGTTTCTAAGCTGTCTAGTCAGGTTGCACAAGTTAACTTGCGGTAGGGCTTGAATAGTGTTATGCTCACACTCACTGGTCTGGGAGTTCTGTTAGCCTGGTCTGACGCTGTTGCTTGTTTAAACTGAATGAATAAACTTCTGTTCTTTTCGCTGGAAGTCTCTCTGGATAAGAGCGTCTGCTAAATGCATGTAATGTACTGTAACGATGGAAAGTGAGACTGAGCGCACCTTGAACACAGTGGTCTTCTTCGGGGAGAGATCGTCGTTCTCCATGACGGATGTGTTCTGGGAGAGAGAGAGAGAGGGCGGGGTGAGTGGGCGGGGCACAGAGCGGCGCGGGAGTGGACACACAGGCGGCAGCAGGGCGGGGCAGGGGCGGAGCCACAGACACTAACACAGCCACACCCCCCCACAAACCACAAACCGGCCAAACTAACGAGCGCATTTTGGTGGCGCTGATTGTGCCTTTGTGTCTCTGTGTGTGTTATTCACAAGCCGCACAGGACTCAGGAACACCCCTGAGCACAGTCCTGCTGCAGCCGCCGAGATCCTACCCCTCCCACACCAACACCACACACACATACACGGACACACACAGACAGCTCACACACACTCACACACACACTCACATACCAGGACACACACAGACAGCTCTCCCACACTCACTCAACCACATGGACAGCTCACACAAACTCTCTCTCTCTCTCTCTCACACACACACACACACTCACTCAGACACACACAGCTCACACACTCACTCACACACACTCACACCAGGACACGCACGGACAGCTCACTCACGGACACTCACTCACTCACACCCTGGAGGGGTCTCAGGGGTGAAGGCCTTGGTCTGTTTGTTGCTGCATCTGCAGCCCACATACCGCTGTGCGTGTGCCTTGTGGAGGGCATGGTAACACAGGGGCTGGTGAAGGGGGTGGATCACATCCGTTACACACAGACGGACGGACAGACAGACGGGCAGACGGATGGTCACGCCGTAAATGCACATGCACGGGCAGCAGGCAGCAGGCAGAGGGGCGGGGCTTGAGCTGTGGCTCCCACTGATAGGCTGGAAGGCTTTGCAGTGGAGGACTCTGAGTGGGCACTACAGCTACACCCTGAGCGTCAGTGTGCATGAGCCCCACCCACAGTGCGCCAAACCCAACCCAAACCCTCAGCACCGACCAATGGGAGCGCAGCAGTGGGAGGGGGCGGGCACATAGCAGGAAGTAAGAGGAGCAGAACCTGACTGTGGGCCCGGGCACTGGGCATGCTCTGCAGACACCGCAGTGCACACAAGCTCTCTGCCACCGAGGAGCAGCCCAGCCAGAGAGAGCGAGGGACAGAGCACTGCGAGGGAGAGAGAGAGGGGAGAGAGGACAGCCAGAGGGGAGGAAGGAGGAGAGTGGGACAGGTGAGGGAAAGTGAGGGAGAAACAGCTATTAGAGCCTCACCTCCAGACGCACGACACACACAGACAGACAGACACAGCGACAGTGTCACACAGGGTGTCCGACACACTGATGCTGGGGGGGGCACCTTCACACACACAGCCTGGGCTGACAGGAGGATACACTCAGCATCCACACACACACTACACACACACTACACACACACTGCTCAACACACTACACATACACTACACACACACTGCTCAACACACTACACATACACTACACACACACACACTACACATACACTACACACACACACACACACTGCTCAACACACTTCACACACACACACTGCTCAACACACTTCACATACACTACACACACACACTACACACACACACTGCTCAACACACTTCACACACACACACTGCTCAACACACTTCACATACACTACACACACACACTACACACACACACTGCTCAAAACACTTCACACACACTACACACACACACTACACATACACTACACACACACACACTGCTCAACACACTTCACATACACTACACACACACAAACTGCTCAACACGCTACACACACGCTACACATAATGCTCAACACACTACACACACACTACACACACACTGCTCAACACGCTACACACAGGCTACTAGGGCTGGACCCGAATATTTGACTACTCCTTCGTTGGGTAGGTATTCGGTTTTCAATTTTGGTATTTGGATATTTGTTTTTTTTTTGCTAAATGTAGGCTATCAATAACGGCGAACTGCAAAATACATTTTGTCAGCACATTCTTGTCCTATATTTATACTTTTTAATTGCACTGTTAAAATGTGGAAATATATACCATCTCAGCTTGGGTGCCTCACATCCCTCTCACTCACAGCAGTGAGCGTCACGGTGATGGGAAATAAAAAGTAGCCGGCGATCGCAGAGTTCGTGCTTTGGGACTCAAACAGAGTTTGTCACCCTGGAAGGACGCTGGTTGCAGCGATGTCATGCTTCTCTCTGCTTCTGGTGAGGCGTGAGACCATTTTTAAATACTGCGGCTCCGTAAGCAGCGATGGTGATGAGTGTATAGGATGGGTTAAATGCAGAGGACAAATTTCGTTTCAAAGTATACGAGTACTGAGAAATGAGAATAAATAAATTATAATTAATATAAATGTTATAAATATAAATCTCAAATCTTAAATTTGTTGGAGCTAGTATGCTGTTTCTGCGCTTCTGTTTCACAGCACTTTGTCAGGCATTGTCTCAGATTCGGAGCCTATTATTATGAGCATTTATGTAGGTCTATAATTAACCCATGATAAGAAAAAATCGTCACAAGCTGTTATTATGTCACAAAAAGTGCATAGATAGGACCTATTAACAAAACAATACAAACAACAATAATGTAGAATAACAGAATCCTTAAAAACTAATGCCTTTAATTAAACTGAAAGACGTGTACCGAAGTTCCGGAGCCCAAAAAATGGTATTCGGGACAGCCCTACAGGCTACACACACTACACATACACTACACACTGCTCAACATGCTACACACACGCTACACACTACACATACACTACACACACAGCTCAACACACTACACACAAACTGTACATTACTCAATTCACGCACACTACACACCCACACACTACACATTAGTCAATACACACACACGACACACACTCACTGCCCAACACATTACACATTCACACAACACACACACACAGTACTCAATATACACACGCCACATAAACATAACACCCTACACCCTACACAAATGTATATTCACAACACAATACACACACATTACACAAACACTACACAATAACACTATATGAAACATACACGCTACACGAACACGCACACTACGTAAACACACATGCACGCTGCAAAAACACATACATTACAGGATACACGCACATACTGCACAATTTACACACATAAATTGCACAAATGTAAACACACAGCGCACATTATTCAAACATTACGTAAACTATACACAAACACACAAACAGAAACACACACAGAAACACACACAGAAACACACACAGACACACAGACAGCAGCATGTGTGTGCAAAGGTGAGCAGAGACTGCAGTACAGGGCTGTGCGTGTGTGCGTGCGCGTGTGTGTGTGCACGAGTGCGCGAGTGTGTGCGTGTGTGTGTGTGCGTGTGCCGGCGAGTGTGTGCGTGTGTGTGTGTGCGTGTGTGTGTGTGCGCGTGTGCATGCGTGTGTGTGTGAGTGTGTGAGGACCGTGCCTATCAGGACCCGAACACACCGCCACAGCTCCGCCAGTGACTCCAGTTACAGCGCCGCTGCTCAATGCTGCCCTCCCCATACACACCCACCGCTCACACACACTGCGCTCTGCTGTCTGTCTCAGCCGCGTTTACACACACACTGCTGCCTGTCTGAGCCGCGTTTACACACACACTGCTGCCTGTCTCAGCCGCGTTTACACACACACTGCTGCCTGTCTGAGCCGCGTTTACACACACACTGCTGCCTGTCTCAGCCGCGTTTACACACACACTGCGCTCTGCTGCCTGTCTGAGCCGCGTTTACACACACACTGCTGCCTGTCTCAGCCGCGTTTACACACACACTGCTGCCTGTCTCAGCCTTTTTACACACACACTGCGCTCTGCTGCCTGTCTGAGCCGCGTTTACACACACACTGCTGCCTGTCTCAGCCGCGTTTACACACACACTGCTGCCTGTCTCAGCCGCGTTTACACACACACTGCTGCCTGTCTCAGCCGCATTTACACACACACTGCTGCCTGTCTCAGCTGCGTCTCTCTCCTCTTAAGACTTCTGTGAGACTCAACACTGGTGTCCTGGCTCTGAATTTTTTCCTCAAATATTTTCCCCCAAATACCTTATTTTTGGGGGGAAAAGTGCTTTAGTTATTAGCACAAGATAAGAGTCAGCATATTCACATTTCACTGTGTTTGATGGAGTTTCAAATTGCTGTTAATGTTGTGAGTGAGGCTCTTACAAGCAGACTATTAAACAGTGTCAGGAAGGAAGCTCTGCTGTCCCAGTGTTTTTGGTCATTATATGCAACTGACTATATCAGTCACTTATACACCGAGGGTATAGACGCAGTACAGTCTGGCCAGAGCCTGTCTGGAAAGGGGCTTGTGCAATTTGCTGTAGACAGCTGAAAATCATATGATATTAAATTTGTTTATGATACAATAATAATATTAAAGCTGGGATGATAAGAGCTTTGATGCTGATATATCATCTATTGTATGTTGTTGGTCAAGGTTCATTTTAATAAGCATGAGCAGTGGGGGCTGTTGGTGTTTGTGTAGGCTGCACCACCACACTGATTTCACTTCAGAGAATGTGGAATTCATATGCAATTTAATCTTAACATGTAATCATACATGGAAGGCATGTTGGACATTTTAAAAAATGAGTTAAGTCCATAATAAACAAAAGTCAGTCAAATCTTAACATAAATCAATTATGTGTTTATTGTGTGTTTATGTAAAA
This sequence comes from Megalops atlanticus, assembly GCA_019176425.1. Lineage (NCBI taxonomy): Eukaryota > Metazoa > Chordata > Actinopteri > Elopiformes > Megalopidae > Megalops > Megalops atlanticus. The sequence continues at coordinate 34,608,764 of CM032888.1, forward strand.
AAATCAGGTTGATGAAATGACTATTCAAACAGGACTTGCCACTGTTAACGCTGGGCATCGTTAGCAAGACTAAGCTTTGCTAACCTCAGGAACAGAATCACGTCCGCATTCTTGTAGCCAACATCAAAGTTTGATGAGAAACTGCCTGCTTTCCTGATCATCCTTTTGCTTTTAAAATGCCTCTGTACCCCATGAGCATACCAAAAGGCAGCTCTCTGAATGCTGCTAATCTCTCTCTTTTCCCAAAAGCTATATAAATGTTCTCCCCCTTCAAAGTCCTTACACTAAATCACAGGCAGAAATACACACGAGACCAGTTTTACCTCTGGACCACAACCTGTTCCAGTTGTTGCCATCTACAGGCCACCTTGACCGATAAGTTTTTTTCTGCGTCATTTCCTTTGAAAACCTACACATGATGGCAGACAGAATTTACTGCCCACGGTTAGTGATAATGACCTTGTCAACAGCTGCCTATGATTGTTTCTTGACTGTGCGCAGCTCACTAGTGGCTACAGAAAAGACTGAAATGCTTCTCGAGCAGCAGACGATGCAGCCACCTGGCTGGACACCTCTAGCGTTTGCACAGATCAGCTCTGTCTGCGAGGATGTGCAGGAGCGTGTCAGGCGCCCACCTCCTTCGGCTGCTTGGGTCAATCGGAGCGCAATCGGAGGGAGGTGCCATGATCTGCGGGCTCCCTCAGCAACCCACAGACGAGTGTGCGGTCATCTCAACTTCAACTTCACATTAAACCAATGAAACAGAAACAATCCTACATTTCTTCTTGACACTGCGGTTAAATGAAGTCAACCACCTTCACATCTGAAGTCAACTCCACCATGCAGCAGTAAAGACTTCATTAATTTGCAGACAGAAAAAACAGTTTTGTTGTTATCTTAGCAACAACTGCTTTACCGCTTTAAGGGCCAGATGCTACTGGTAACTCTTTGAAGACCACAAGTACTCTTGATCATTCCTCTCCAGAACCAATAGACCAGATTATTAAACTGATAATGTGCTAACCTAGATCTGCTAAATCCAATGCGTACAAAGCCTGGTAAACAACTTGATCTTGTGTTAGGCCAGGCCATACTGAATATTATCAATTTATCTTTATGATGAGCAAAAATATCCTAAATTATGCCAGGGCGAGTGAAATCCACTTAACCTCAACAATTATTTATGAATTTTGGCTGTACGGGAATCTCCATGGCAAATGTGCCAACCTTAAAGAACCTGCGCAGGTCCTGTCAAAGTGAGTGCTGCTCCAGTGAGCAGCAGACGGTACCCAACTCCAGGAAGCACTTCACTCCAGCCCTTTTTCAAACGCTATGAAATGGATGAGTACCACAACTTTATTACTATTCTTTACAGTACCATGTAAGTGACCACTGCATCAGTGTCATTCTAATCTTATGTAGCATAGACAAAACAACCTTTCTATTGCATGATACATTTATTCATCTGGCTGACATTTTTATCCAAAGTGACTTACAAGTTTTAAAATAAAAGTAAAGGTTAGACACAGTCTTGTGACTGTAGCTGATTGAGATTTCGCTGCTTTCTCCCCGTGAAACCATCTGCATCCCAGGGGGCCCTGTTTTCAGGCACCCTGTGGCGTGCATCAGCATATGCACAGTATCATAATGCATAGTGATTTGAATATTGTGACCTTTGACATCACATCATGATGAAAACACATACGCAGCCCTGGGAACAAATAAACAAACAGTGGCTGCTAATAACAGCCTACAGCACGCTGAAGGAGGAACAACAGCCCAGATGAATAAGCACACTTTGTTTGTGGGGAGACCTAAACTAGACATTTACCTCTGCAAACGGACCCACTGCATAGCTGTGTGTTTTTCTGGCAGACACCCGCTCAGAGGCTCTGTGCCATTATGCTGTCCATTCAAACCCGCGAGCAGATGCAGCCTCACACCCCAGAACCTCAGAGGACACAATCCCTGTGGCCCTCCCTGACTTCGGTGCAGGTCGGTATAACACACTGTCCCAGAAAACATCCAAGCGTATAGTATAAGCCGGTTAGAGCAACAGGCACAAGTACCTGCAGACAGCAGTGCAGCGCAGCAGTAAGGAGCAGCATCTGTAACCCAGAAGGCTGCCAGCTCGCTTCTCCATTGGGCACTGCTGACTTATTCTTGAGCAAGTTGCTTAACCTAGAATAACCTCAGTAAATATTCAGCTGTATAAATGGATACCATGTAAGAACTGAGCATCTGCTATGCAACTAAATATGTATGTACTTCTTCAGCCAAAAATGAGTGCTGCCTCATATCACACTAAGGCAAGGGCAAATCAGCCACGAATGACAAACACAGCTTTGCCCAGCAGAACCTCCTACCCTGAGAAACTTGCTTTCAAACACTTCCCCCATTTCTAACGACAGATATTTCATGAGCTCAGCCTTCAAGGTCAGCTAGCTACTGTGTTCAGAGTACAACTGCTGTGGAGATCTGAAGTTTCACACTGCTGTTTAGAGGTGTTTAGTTTCTGTATTGTTAATGCAAACTGGCATGCAACGGGTGGTAGTGTAGCACAGCGGTTAAAGAGCAGGACTCATAACCAAAAGATTGCTGGTTCGATTCCCCACAGGGGCACTGCTGCTGTACCAGCAAGGTACTTAACCTACAACTGCCTCAGTAAATATCCATCTGTGTAAATGGATAACATTGCAAAAACCTGTAAATAACGTAAGTCGCTCTGGATAAGAGCGTGTGCTAAATACCAATAATGTAATGCAAACTGACGCACGCTATCAGCTAAGCGAGTTTTTAAAAAATACAGTAGTGTCATTTAGCAGAAGCTCTTATCCAGAGCAACTACAGAGGTTACGTTTTAACATGTTACCCATAAATACATCTGGATATTTACTGAGGCAAATGTGAGTTAAGTACCTTACCCAAAGGTACAACAGCAGTGCCCCAGCAGGGAATCGAACCAGTAACCTTTCGCTTACCAGTCCTGCTCCTGACCACTACGCTACACTGTTAACGGTCACCGGTTACCTAGCAGGGCTACCGATGATCCTGATAGATCAACGGCACAGATGAGCTGACATTAATGGCAGTAAGTAAAGATTAAACGCTCCCATCAGAAAACGGTCATAAAGAACGTGTGCAGTTAGCAGCGGGACTGAAGCAGAGTGACGCCGGCCGGGCTGGCAGGATCCAGCCGCCGCAGGCTCCGACACCCTGACTGCAATATCTGCTTAGCTGTGAGGTGAGGATCGCCAGCCGCTACACAGCGCTAACTGGCATCATTATTATGATAACTGCATGGGGAACAGCGTGTCCCCTTTAGCGGCTAACGGCTAACGGCTGCCGACACCCGCCTCTTCCCACCCCACCTTTAAACACTCATCATAACCAAAACATACCAACATATCAAAACATAACATTTTCATAACCTGCTTGCTAGCTAACCTGCTAACGTTACTTCCTTCTACGCAGCTTCAAAAAGCACACACATACACACACACACACACACACACACACGCGCGCAATGACGGGAACACCTCTGACAGAGAGAGGTCAGGGATTTACGCCATAATTTCGCCGCATTTTGCGCTGTTTGCTCGGATCTGCCGCTGATCCGCAGCTCTCTGGGTGACTGGCCGCCCGACGGCCGGGCCGAGTGGCGCAGCGGAGCCGCAGTGGAGACTCCCCCACTCTGTCAGCCTGCTGGCCGGGAGGACCCGTGATCGGCCCGGCCGCCCTTGGCTCTCACGTCCTGCCTGGATATCTGACAGTCATTCAGACCCGATCCTGCAGATGTCTGCGGCGCGGTGAGGCGAGACACGGCTGCCATCAGAGAAACATACGGACCCCCGGGCCTCCCTCCGGATCACCCTTAACCCCCAGCACCCCCTTCCCCCTGCCGATCACAGTCATTCCGCTCTCAGACTCGGCCATTCCCACCCCGGCGCAGAGGTCTCCCCTTCGCCTCGGATGTTTTCACCCTGAGAACGGGCGTCCCTGCCGAACTCACCATCAGCTCCAGCGTCTTGTCCTCCATCTCCGGCTCCATGTTGTTGTCCCCCCGAAACTCGCAGTGAAAATGGAACCCCAGCCCTGCGCCTGCGGCCTGCCAATCACGTACGTCACTGCGCACAGCCGGGAGGGAGGGGCGGTGCCTGCCTGCCAATCACGCTACGTCACTCCGCACAGCCCGAAGCAGAGGAGGTGCCTTCCTGCCAGACATACGCGACTGGTCAGTTTCTGAAGTAGAGGGCGTTGCTTTGACGACTGCCTGTTTTTCATTGGTTTATTCTATAGCAGAGGCGGTTCCGGCTGTCTCTCCAGCCGAAAAGGCCGAACTGCGCCGGCAGAGCTGAGCGGTCGAACTGAGCTCGCCGGCAGAGAGACGCGGTTCCGGGGAAAGTCGCAGAAGGTGAATCTGGAGTGAGGAAACACACTCGGGCACATCAACCCCCGGCTCACACACACACCTGTACACACACATTCAGCGCGTGTTTGAAGTCTTTGAAAATAAGCGTCGCTGTATGGAATATTCTGCAATCATATTCCAAACAATTAGCCTGCTAGCAACGCTAGCTACAGATCTTTTCTCACACATTGGCCATAACGTTTTATTCGAGATAAACGTTTTTATTACATATATGATATAAAGAGGGCTCACAGGAGCGTGTTTAACTTCCTCAGCCCATTATTCAAACCGCGCTGCTGCATTTACTGAGACAGCTGGGTTAGTTTCACAGGCTGCCGCAGGGGGGCGCAGTATAACTGTGTTACAGTTTTGGGACGTTCCGTTCCGATTGGGCTCCGCAGGCATCCGCATATTTTTGGTCAGATAATTTTTTTTTCTTTAACGTGTACTTCACAAGATCATAAATAATGTCCCCAAACTGCATGGTATTATATTTAGTAACTTGGTCTCCATAAGCCACTTAATTCACCCTGAGAGCTGGAGCCTCTTCACCTCTACATGCAAACATGAGATTACAGGGTCAGATATCCACATGCGGTCCGACAGTAATTATTAGTTATTATTAATAGTTACTGTACATTTAACAATTAGATGTTTGTTTCAGTTTTACTCAGCCTCCATCCCTTAACACCATCAGTTTTGAGAAGAATGCCATGTTTCCCAGACAGCATTAGAATGTGACATTTATTAAAAACTGTAATGTCTGCCACACACAGTGTGATATGGGACAGGGATGCCTGCACTAACACAGTGCAGCTGTGTGGCCAGCAGCCCCACCTGGGCAGGTAAGAGGGCTCTGCCAGCAGAGGAAACGGTGATCTGAAAGGTGTGCATTCCATTTACCCGGAACCACACACACAAGCCTGCGACCCCCTCCCCAGCTGACACCCACACAAACCTGCTCATACAGGGGCCAAACCGACTCGTGTAAAATAGCAATGAATGATAAGAACTTACAAGAACATTTCATAATTACAGTAGTATTTGCTGTTGTGCTTGTGACAGACAATTTACACTCACACCTTTCCGGGAGAGGATCTCAGTGCTAACAGTGAGGGAAAGGAGACCAGGTGCATGTAGCTTCTCCCTGGGCTTTTGGTGATACTGATAAACATGATTCACCAGTCCTGGACCTCAAACACTTTACAGCCTTATAATGCTGCAGGGGTCACTTCACTTCACACACCAGCGTGTGGCCACGCCCTGCACGAGGCCTCTCCACACACACAGCTGCCTGAAACGGGAACATGCAGCTATGAGAAGCTCAGCCAATGTTACAGCTACCTGTTCACTGTTCACAATGGAGCAGCTACCCAGCCACTACACAGTTAAATTTTTCAGTGCTTTTGGAATCACCATTAGGCTCCTGTCACTTCAGGACAGCAGTGAACACAACCTTACACTCACACGCCAACAACGTCCCTCTTTACACAGCAGGGCCATAACGCACTGAGAGAGCGCACTGGGAGAGCGCACTGGGAGAGTGTACAGCAGCACACTGAGAGAGCGCACTGGGAGAGCGCACTGGGAGAGCGCAGTGGGAGTCACTTCTCGCTGAGAGAACTGGGTCACTCCCAGGTGCAGGCAGAACCCGGGATTTCCTTCACAGCCAGCAGCAGTGGGAGCTCATACAGTTACTGTTTATGCTCATCTGAAATCTAACAGAGCCATAAAGCCTGTTTATAAAATTAGCACAAACATGTTGTTGCAGTGCAGCTTCATGTGTAAAGCACAGCCACGGACTTCTGCTGTTAGAGTCTGATAATCTGCGCTGCAGCTGAATCAGGGGTGAAGTGGCAGCTGCAGAGGAGGCCTCCGCAGTGCTGAGACACAGAGGACAGAGGAAAAGGCAGAACCTCCACAGTGCTGAGTGCTGAGGAAAAGGCAGAACCTCCACAGTGCTGAGACAGGGGGAGAGAGGAAAAGGCAGAACCTCCACAGTGCTGAGACACAGAGGAGAGAGGAAAAGGCAGAACCTCCACAGTGCTGAGACACAGAGGAGAGAGGAAAAGGCAGAACCTCCACAGTGCTGAGACAGGGGGAGAGAGGAAAAGGCAGAACCTCCACAGTGCTGAGACACAGAGGAGAGAGGAAAAGGCAGAACCTCCACAGTGCTGACAGGGGGAGAGAGGAAAAGGCAGAACCTCCACAGTGCTGACAGGGGGAGAGAGGAAAAGGCAGAGACGTCAGCCCGTTGAGCCGGGGATGATCAGTAGCCAGAGCAGCAGGATGTGCAGCACCCAGCAGCCACGCCCAAACCCCTGGCAAATTTTCTGTGTCTGAATTAAGGGCACGTTTTGAACTGATTTTTTAGTGTATGATCTGAACTGTGGCAGAGAGTCTAACAGCCAGTAACACTGCAGGGCCCTCGATGCCCCCGGCCAGCCCTGGGTCAGCTCGGCCGCGGGCCCCCGGCACAGGCTCCTCCTGATTGGCACGGAAACAAACACAGACGCAAACACAGACGCACAGAACTGAAGCGGATGAAATTGGAGGCGTGGCCAGAGCAGAGATGGTGTTAAACAGTTCAAATTTAATCCTCTTTCCCCATTCGCTACAGAAACCCAGGTAAAAAAAAAAAAACCCAAACTCTCATAAAACACAACAGCAGCCAGTAAAAAAGAAAACAGAAAAGGAAAGAGGGGTAGGGATGAGGGTAATAAAGAAAAATATATTTCTGTATAAGAAGTGTGAGTCCAGAAAGAAGAGAGTCTGAGGGCTGGGTCCTGCTGCTGCTTCACGTTAATTTAGCGGAGAAAAAGAATGTAGAAATGTCCAATCTGAGTGAGGGGAGGAATGGCTGTTCCCAGGCAGGGGTAGATGTGCAGGTGCTTTCTCTCCCTGCCCCTCTGTGTGTGCTCTTCTCTCCCTGTTTGTGAGGGCTTTTTGCTTTACTTCTCTGTCCCCCACGCCAGTCTCGACTACTCAGTAGTCATCCAGATCAAATATCTCATCATCGTCTCCCTGGTACTCCATTCCCTGGAAATCCACCCGGTATCGCAGGATCCCTGAGAGGAAGAGAGAGGGGGGAGGAGGGAGGGGGAGACAATAACAACAGTATAACAGCAATTATTATTTGTTTAAATTTTTTGTTGCTTTCTGATTTTGTTGTTATTCTTCTCAGCCATTATCCTTAGTCTATCATTTTCTATGTCACTCGTTATATAAACACTTTAGTAGCACAAATTCTCTGTCATGCCAATAAAGCTCATTTGAATTGCCAGAGAGAGAGAGAGAGAGAGAGAGGGAGACAGAGAGAGAGACGGGGAGTAGAGAGAGGTATTGATGGTGTTCATTACTGGACTCAGAGGGCGTGAGGTGTTACAGGTTCAGCATGGTGAGCATTGTGAGAACAGTGTGTTGGGGTGGATATGACTGCACAGTGCTGTTTTATCCACAGTGGTGATGATGATGATGAAGTCTCACCTCCAATGCCCCCGAAACCCTTGACAAATTGTGACCCCTCCTGGCTCTTGTCTGTGACGATCTCCAGCGTGGCGCCGAACTTCTTGTAGTTGTTGGCGAACCACTCCAGCAGCGGCATGCTCTCAATCAGCTCGTGCTCCTGCCCTGTCTGTCAGCACAAAAACACAGAGTGACTCGCACAAAAAGAGTGACTCGCACAAAAACACAGAGTGACTCGCACAAAAACAGTGACTCGCACAAAAACACAGAGTGACTCGCACAAAAAGAGTGACTCGCACAAAAACACAGAGTGACTCGCACAAAAACAGTGACTCGCACAAAAACACAGAGTGACTCGCACAAAAACAGAGTGACTCAGCACAAAAACAGAGTGACTCGCACAAAAACACAGTGACTCGCACAAAAACACACAGTGACTCAGCACAAAAACACACAGTGACTCAGCACAAAAACACAGAGTGACTCAGCACAAAAACAGAGTGACTCGCACAAAAACAGTGACTCGCACAAAACACAGAGTGACTCACACAAAAACAGAGTGACTCACACAAAAACAGAGTGACTCGCACAAACACAGAGTGACTCACACAAAAACAGAGTGACTCGCACAAAAACAGAGTGACTCACACAAAAACAGAGTGACTCACACAAAAACAGAGTGACTCGCACAAAAACACAGAGTGACTCGCACAAAAACACAGAGTGACTCACACAAAAACACAGAGTGACTCACACAAAAACACAGAGTGACTCATGCATTTAGCAGACGCTCTTCTCCAGTGTGGCCATTCAATTTAAAGGAGCAACAGTGTCAGACCAGGCTAACACTCCCAGACCAGCACACGTGAGCATAACACTATTCAAGCCCTACCATAAGGGCACTCTGACAAAAGCCAAGTATACTACGATACAAAACACAAAAACGTATAGTGACACTGCACAAATACCAGTTGTCCACTTGTGTTGTTCTTATTCCCAGTGTTGGGTTTGTATGGAGGGGTCTGTGCACGCACGCACGCACGCACGCACGCACCCTACTCCAGCTGCAAGCCTGAGACTGTCGTGAAACGCAGCCTCTGTGTAACACTGCTGAAACAGCCTTCAGGCAGTTCAGTGTATAAATGGAGTCAATAATACAGCAAGCTGGGCCTCTTCACACACAAAGCAGGAAACTGACTGCAGGACGGGATATTAAATGCCATCACATCACAGTTCACAAGTTGATTTTTTATGTCTATGAAGTGCCACATGATGGATTTTCTGTCACACGCATTTCCACAGACGACACTGTATGCATGCTCTCTCTGCAGTAAACTGAATGCTGGGGACAGGGGTGGGTAGGTTGGCAAGGGCTTCCTGCAAGTTACTCTGATGTCGTCAGTGGTAGTGCCTATCTCCCAATGATCACCAGTTTCACTGCAGTGCACTGCAGACAAATTACAATATTAATATTGAATTTTGCCAAATCAGAGAATGGCTAGATGTTTCATGGCCATGATGTTCTGCAATTACGCATCCTGTCCATGACTTCTCAGCGGTGCTACCACAAGTACTTTGCAAAACAGTTAGTTCCAATCCACTGCTCCTGTTGGTCAGTTTGCATTCCTGCCATAACAAGATTCACCAAAATATTACAGGTAAACAGAATTTTCATACAATGCTTAGTATCACTGTGTCTTTCAAATAAATATTGTAAATGTCCATTTCACACTACTATGAGCTATTAATTTAGCAGCGTTGGAAACCTTTCCTGATGATGAAAATGCCAGTCCTACTCTTTGGTGTTCTCAAGTAAAAAATACAATTTGTTAAATTCGGTCTCTCTTCTTACATCGTATAGCTCAGCAGACTATCTTCTGCAGCCAGTTATGGATCCATCTCATAAAAATGGCGCTCTGCTACATCAGGAATATCGGCACAGAAAGTGGTTTGATGCATTAAATTATGTTCTTTTTCCATCAGCATAGTTTTCTGGGAAATACTGTTTTGAGATAATCTCATATTTCATTTCCTGAAACGTTTTTTATCATGAGGTGAATGTATGGTCTCATGCCTGGTGCACTGTGACCTGTGTGAAAAATGTCTTCCAGAATTGCAAAATTCCAAAATTTGAGAGAACATGCAAACGCATGGCAGCAAATCTTAACTAAAGAGGCTTTGGTGACAGGAGAGTGGAGAGTGCTCTTCTGGTGGTTTTGCTGGCGTTATTTGTTTTCGCTGGCAGTGGATAGTGTTTGTTTCGGCCCACAGCATCCTTAGCAATGGCTCATTTTATACGATGCGACGCACTAACTGTGTGTGTGTGTGTGCGTGCGTGCGTGCGTGCGTGCGTGCGTGCGTGCGTGCGTGCATTTTGGAGTCACTGCCCCCCTGAGGCTGAGCTCGGCTATCGCCACTGTGACATCGTTTTTCAATAATCAAATACTGAAAAAAGCTTCAACCCTCCTCTGTGGCCCCAAACCACAGCTGACCCTCCAGGAGATCCCGCGAGTTCAGGTGAGTCAGCAAATTCAAACTGTTTTTGTTCTTTCCCCACTCACAAATCACACAACTGGGTTCAACAAGCGATTCCCTTTGCAGCCATTGTTCATCACTTGTTGCAGAGGCACGGGTAGGTGGGTGTGACACAGGGGTGGTGCTGTTCCCGACTCAGAGGAACAAAGGAAGCTCACCTCCTTATCTGTGAAGTGAGACTTGTCTTTCTCCTGCTCTGGTGTCAGGTACAGGGTCTTCTCATCTGGAAACACAGGACAGAGCAGTCAGAGATGCACAGGAGTCCTTTTCCAGAAACCAACCTCACAGAGCAGGAAACAGCTGGACGTGTCAAATGAAGCAGTTTGCAGGTTCATTTGGCAGTTTTTAACATCCCTCTTCTGCCGCTTTCCTCATCTACATTTGTTGCTTCTGGCTTCATATATTCACAGGCACTGTATTTGTGAGTGTGCGAGTGTGTATATGACTGTGAGTGAGTGCACAGTTGAGTGTGTGTGAGTGTGTGTGTACCGTTCTCAGAGGTGTTTCCCTCAGCTCCATGGCAGCGTAGGATGTAGCGCATGGTGTCCAGGTTCTCGTAAACGATGAGGATCTCCACCGCGCCCATCTCCAGGGCCTTCAGAGTGTCCTCCACCCCGAAGCAGTACTTCCCCGTGTCCTGACTGATCTCGTCAAAGTAGCGGCCTGCGTACACAGGTAGACACACACACACACACACCTTTACACTGCCTGCTCACACCCTGCAATGCACCGCACTCCCCTCGCAACCACGCCGACTGAAACATACAAGCATCATGGCACGGAGACAGACCGAGACAGACAGACAGGACTCGTGAGTACCTATGAGCTTCTTCTCCTGGATGAACTTGACGTTGGACAGCACCTCTGCTGACAGCTCGATGGCCTGGTTGAAGCCGTTCTCCCCTCCGTATGAAATATCCACCAGCTTCAGGACCTTGGCTTGTAACCGCTGAGCAGAGTAGAAATCATACAATCAGTTACCAGCATGGGAACCAGCCAACCATGAACAGGATGCTGAGTGTTACATTACATTACATTATTGTCATTTAGCCAGGGCTTAAAGCAACACAATTTTCTGAGCCTGATATGTTTTTTTTTGGTGGGCGGAGGGGGTAACAAAATAGGGCACACGTACATTTGGCATTATTACAACAGCTTTAATTCAAAATTGTAAAACAAAAACAATAAATACAATTATTAATACAATTTCGTATTACAGTGCTCCAATTAAAAGTGCTTCCTTTTTGTCTGAAATGAAAACATCTATTTTGATAGCTTCTGTGCTAAGTATTGCCTAAAGTGACAGGCAATGCCGCGAGTGGATAGGTGCTTGCCTGTGTATTTGACACGCAAGTTTGGAGAGTGCAGTTCTGTCCTGTGATGTTTTGCACAGGTCAGCCAGCACTGGCGCTACCCTCAAAGACAGGTTATGTTCCGCTATAAATGTGGACTTTATGATTGCACACGCGGTCTTGGATGGATGAAGCGGCAGCAGCTACAGTGGCCACAGCTCCCAGCAACGTTGACGAAGAGCTCAAACAGCTGCTTTGTGTAAGGGATCTGTATCGTGCTGAGACAATGCCTTTTGCCGCCTGTCCCATACTGTATTTTTTTCAAACACACGGTGCAAAAGCAGGTCCTGGGCTCGTCTAATGTCTTCTTGTCATTACCGTTTTTATCTAACCAAGCTCATCGCAATTTAGTTTTCACCTCCTGTTCTATTGTGCTTGTGTCTGCGCCAACCTTCACAAGTTTCGCTTCTATGCTCCATCAATTTCACTGCATGCTAGCCTACTGTGCAGTAATCAACTGATACAGTCCCCGCAAATACTTCCTGGCACCGCCTCACAGAAAGTAGAAACTAGCTGCCGACTGGATAAGAACAGTGCTCTCGTGCCACTACGTTGTCTGAACAAGCTACTGGTTAAAACTCATCTGAAAAAACACCACGTCGTCGATTGTTTTTAACAGAATTGCGTTCTGGTCTGGTATATGCTAGTAATAATTCATTGCCTGATCTAAAATCTCTGCACGCCGGATTTCCAGCGTTGGGCCAGAGATCTTTAACCCATGTATATAGTAGATGCTTTTATCCAGGGTGGTTTACACACATTACCATTTTCATACATGGTATCCATTTATACAGCTGCATATTTCCCCAGGCTATTGTGGGTTAAGTACCTTCCCCAAGGGTACAGCAGCAGTGCTCCAGTGGGGAATTGAACTGGCAATCTTTTGGTTACAAGCCCTGCTCCTTACCACTATGCTACACTGCTGCCCCTGTTTATAAAGCAGGCCTGAGTCACCTCCAAGTCCAGCCTCATTTCAAAGCGATGCTGCTTCAGAGAAACAGAACTCAGCACATTCACACCAATGGGCGTTTGACATTTCTCTGAAACTGTAGCAGATTGAGTCCGACCTCACAGATAGATCCTTCAAGGTATCTTGGAGGGGTGGGGTATCTAAGTCACAGTGGCTAACCACTGGGGTACCTCAGGGATCGGTGCTTGGCCCCCTTCTCTTCTCACAACCTCACTGGGCCCGATCATTCAGGCACATGACTTCTACCATTGCTATGCTGATGACATCTAGCTCTACCTTTCTTTCAAACCTGATGACCCCATGGTCTCAGCACAGATCTCTGCCTGTCTCTCAGACATCTCACCGTACAGCTCGGCTCAATGATACTAACTCCATCTAGGTCAGCAAGGAACGTGGGGGTAGTGTTTGATGACCAACTAAACTTTACCGACCGTATCGTGATAATTGCCAGATCATGCAGATTTGTGCTGTGCAACATCAGGAAAATCAGGCGCCACCTCTGTGAGTCTGCTGCATAGCTCCCTGTGCAGGCTCTAGTCATCTCAAGACTGGACTACTGCAATGCTCTCTTGGCTGGCGTTCCTGCACCATTAAGCCTCTGCAATTGTAACAAAATGCGGCTCTGCCACCCCCCGTCTTAGTCTCATATCTAATAGTTTAATGCACTCGTATCTCTATCAACTAGCTTGTGCCTTGTCTGGCTAACTACTGAAACCTGGTCATACAGCACTTCTAATATTGCTGACTCCTTAAATGGCTCTTTGCTTGTGTTTTACTCTGCCTCACTTGTAAGTTGCTTTGGATAAAAGTGGCTGCCAAATGAATAAATGTAAATGCAGATCAAACCCTGCACTGTTTTACAGGAGGCACATACAGGTCTGTAGGTTAGAAAGATGCCTTCTTCAATTGTACTTTTTTGCCATGCTTTCATACAGAAAGTCCAAAAAGAAATGTACACAACACACCCAGTTTTCCCAAACAGCAAACATACTGTGGCTCTGTGCCCTCAATCACATCCTGAACACCCCAGAGCTCTGACTCCCTGCAGCATGACCGGGTCAAACACCTGGGGGGTGACCGTGTACTGACCGGGTCAAACATGTCGGACTGGCTCAGCTCTGTCTTGAAGTCGGCGGACCCGGCCAGAACCATGCCTGCCACGTTGACCTTGTCATTGGACACAAAGAGCTGGACTGCCGTCTCTGCAACTTTGCGCACGTAGTTGTGTCTCTTCTCCATCCGCAAACGAGCGAAGCGCAGAGCTGACTGCCCACCCCGCCCTGAGAGTGAGAAAGTGAGAGAGAGAGGACCAAATGAGATTGAACATACACTAGATTACACCTACCTAGGCCATAGAATCAATTGTAAAGGAACATTCAACATGGCAGTGAATGAACTAAGAGACAAGGCACAAAGGGCTTTCCTTGCCATAAAAAGACAAATTCCTGTCGGAATTCCAATCCGAATTTGGCTAAAAATATTTGCATCAGTGATAGAACCAATTGTCCTTTATGGCAGTGAAGTGTGGGGCCACTTGCAAATGGCCCCACACTTCAGGAACTAGATAAATAGGAAAAACATCCAACTGAGACCCTGCATGCTGAGTTTTGCAAAAACATCCTAAAAGTCCATCGGCACACTACAAACAATGCATGCAGGGCAGAATTAGGCCAATATCCTCTTCTAATTAAAATTCAAAAAAGGGCAATCAAATTCTGGAAACACCTAAAATTCAGTGGCCTACACTCTTTCCTTTATAAAGCCTTGCAATACCAAGAGTTGAGCAAAGATAAGAACTCTCTTACCAACCTGGTCTTCAGCCATCCTGTTCCACTAACACATACTAACACTTTAAAGGCACAAGACCAGGTCCAAACTACACAACATACTCGGCTTAAACAAATTTCCTCAAACCTAAAAGACAATTATTATGAATATTGGCAATCTAAAACAAAACCACAAAGCCCTAGACAGAGAATATACATTAGCAGATTACCTAACTAAAACAAAAGAAACAAATTTGAGAAATACACTGATGAAATACAGACTCAGTGAGCACTGCTTAGCAATAGAAACTGGCAGACACAAAAAAAAACTTGGCTGCCAAGAGACAAACGTCTGTGTCAGCAGTGCAAAGACAATATAGTTGAGACAGAGCTGCAGTTTTTAAAAGAGTGCAAAACATTCCAATCAATCTGTGATTGCTTCTTCCCAAAATCTGAAGAAAAACACCCCAAATTCGATGCTCTATCAAACCACAGTAAACTACCCTACTTACTGGGTGAAGACAAAGAGAGCTGTACTATAGTTGCACAATATGTTCTTACTTACCACCATCTGAGGGACACTGAATGATACACATATTCACACACATATTTCCTACTTTTTACACAAAGAAGCCCAAGACCACACTCAGACACACAAACACACACGCTCAAGCACACAGAGACTCATAAATGCACATGCACACACATGCACGCACATAGATACAGTTGTCCTAACTATCCTACTGCTTTAAATAAAAAGAAATAATAATAATAATAAGGGGGAGAGAGAGAGAGAGAGGGAGAGAGAGAGGGAGAGAAAGAGAGAGAGAGAGAGGGAGAGAGAGAGGGAGAGAGAGAGAGAGAGAAAGAGAGAGAGAGAGAGAGAGAGAGAGAGAGAGAGAGAGAGAGAGAGAGAGAGAGAGAGAGAGGGAGAGAGAGAGAGAGAGAGAGAGGGAGAGAGAGAGACAGAGAGGGGCATTATACAGCTTGTAAACTCACCATCCATACAGAGAGCAGCATTAATGCGGATATCTATGGAACACCACGGTGCAGGCTTTGCCCACAGTCAGTCACCATTACACACAACAACCCGGTGCTGCGGGCAGCGTCTGCGGTCCACAGTAGGAGCTGGTGGTCTGTCAGTGGTGCGGTCTGTCAGTGGTGCGGTCGCTGTCAGTCAGTGGTGCAGTCACTGTGCAGTCGGTCAGTGGTGCGGTCGCTCAGTGGTGCGATCACTGTCAGTCAGTGGTGCGGTCGCTCAGTGGTGCGGTCACTGTGCGGTCGCTCAGTGGTGCGGTCACTGTCAGTCAGTGGTGCGGTCGCTCAGTGGTGCGGTCACTGTGCGGTCGGTCAGTGGTGCGGTCGCTCAGTGGTGCGGTCACTGTGCGGTCGGTCAGTGGTGCGGTCGCTGTGCGGTCGGTCAGTGGTGCGGTCACTGTGCGGTCGGTCAGTGGTGCGGTCGCTGTGCGGTCGGTCAGTGGTGCGGTCACTGTGCGGTCGCTCAGTGGTACGGTCACTGTCAGTCAGTGGTGCGGTCGCTCAGTGGTGCGTCACTGTGCGGTCGCTCAGTGCTGCGGTCGCTGTCAGTCAGTGGTGCGGTCGCTGTGCGATCGGGGAATTACCGTGTTTTTTGGGCAGGTCCACAGTGAACTTGTGCAGCACCTCCCGGGTGTTTCCCTGCAGCGTCCCGAACAGAGCGCCGCTGCCGTCAATCACGATGAAGCCAAACTTACTGTCATCTGACAGCAGGGCAGTCAGAGCCTGGGGAGGAGTTCAGACAGCTCAAACGCAGCAAGCGCAACACGCACCCAACACAAACTCCTAACCCAAACCCCAACCCCTACCCCAAACTCCAAACCGCAAACCGCAAACCCCAGAGCCCAGAGTCCTAACCCCAAACCATCCAACACAAACTCCTAACCCAAACCCCAACCCCTACCCCAAACTCCAAACCACAAACCCCAAACCCCAGAGTCCTAACCCCAAACCATCCAACACAAACTCCTAACCCAAAATATAAAAATAACCAAAACTCTTAAGGTGTGTTTTAACCGAAAACAATGCAAAATTTTTGTGTGACGTGAATGCATGAAAAGTCAACGGCAGGAGGCAAATGGGCGGAGTTAATCGCGGCGAAACTGTGAGCGACGCGAAATGAGCGTTCGCTTGAGTTAAAAATTGTTCAACTCGAGCAAAAATTTCACCTGGCGAAAGCCAATCACCTTCAAGTAACCGAAAGGTTGCCGGTTCCATCCCCGCTGGGACATTGCTGCTGTACCCTTGGGCAAGGTACTTAACCCACAATTGCCTCAGTAAAATATCCAGCTGTATAAATGGATAACACTGTAAAAGAACTGTAATCTATGTAAGTCGCTTTGGATAAAAAAAAAAAGCGTCAAATGAATAAATAAAGGTAAGTAGGGCTAGAAGCCACGCCCCCTTTCCAGAAATCTCAGGCTGATTGGTGTTGTTCGTTAGCTGACGTTTCAAAACGTGGACCCATCATTGTGTTGACCGTTAGCTTTGAAACTTTGAAGAAACATTACTTCTTAGAAAAGAGAGTTCACAAGAAATGACAAACTGCTTGTGTGCTGTATTTATATATACTAGTTAACTAGCTAGCTAGCAACGCAAGATAACTTAGCTGTCTTCTATTGTGTCTAGCAAACTTGCTAGCAGCGTCGGTGTTATCAAAAATGCTTGCTGTGACGTGACGCGAAATTCAGTTGTTCATTTTTCAGGCAAGCGATCAAACCCGTGCAAGGAAAGCGAACGTTCGGTTAAAACGCAGCTTTACTTGGAACATTGGTACAATAAAAGCAAAACACGAACTGTTAACAGGTCTGACAGAGTGACTACACACTGGCAGAGTTCTCCTCACTGTCAGAGAGACAAAGCAGAGACAATCCCTGACTGGGTACAGCCCCGCCGACCACAGCCTGACTGGGTACAGCCCCGCTAACCGCAGCCTGACCGGGTACAGCCCCGCCGACCGCAGCCTGACCGGGTACAGCCCTGCCGACCACGCTCTGACCGGGTACAGCCCCGCCGACCGCAGCCTGACCAGGTACAGCCCCGCCGACTGCAGCCTGACTGGGTACAGCCCGCTAACCGCAGCCTGACCGGGTACAGCCCCGCTAACCGCAGCCTGACCGGGTACAGCCCTGCCAACCACGCTCTGACCGGGTACAGCCCCGCCGACCGCAGCCTGACCAGGTACAGCCCCGCCGACTGCAGCCTGACTGGGTACAGCCCCGCTAACCGCAGCCTGACCGGGTACAGCCCCGCCGACCACGCTCTGACCGGGTACAGCCCCGCTGACCGCAGCCTGACCGGGTACAGCCCCGCTGACTGCAGCCTGACCGGGTACAGCCCCGCCGACCGCAGCCTGACCGGGTACAACCCCCCTGACTGCGGCCTGACCAATAAGAAGAGCAGATATAAAAAGCTGTGGCCTCCAGAGGAGAAGCAGAGATGCAATTTACCCTACACTGAGAAAA
>CM032888.1:34629262-34634262 GCA_019176425.1 Megalops atlanticus
ACACCCCCCTGGAGACACACACAGTGCCCGACTGCGCTTGCTGGCAGAGTATGGGACGGGCACGACACTCCAAATTAGCAAAGCCAATGACAAATACCAGCGATAGTTCAAGCTTTTAACCTTCCGCTGCACAGTGCAGGCGCCACCCATCGGAAAACCTCCCTGATGACAGTACAGGCCAGCAGTCTGACAGCTGCTGTTTATGCTGTTTACGTGCTTCGCCGGCGGTGGCGGTGCCCGGTCTGCGTGTGCGGGGAGATGATCAGTCAGCGAAAAAATGCCCAGGATTCCAGCGCACTGCGCATCACACCGCAGCGCCGCTGAATCAGACGCGTCTCGCCTCCCAGAGCAGAGAGCCGGTCCGCCTGCGACCGCCCGTCAGGATCAACAGCCTTTGCGGCTCGATGGTCCGCACTGCCCCACCGGCACCGGAGACCCCCTCACACCGCAAACCCGGGGACCCTCCGCCCCGGACAGCAAACCGACGGAAAAGAGCAGCTGGATTCCCGTCTGTCGGCAGAGAGACGCCCGGCTCCCTGCCCGCACCCCTCCCAGACCCCGCGCAGCTTTTCCTGCGGTGCTCCGCTCGCGCCTGATGGCGTGGCTACACCTCCCGTCTCGCGCACGGACATCCCTCTCCCGCTCGTTAAACTCACCCTCGCGCTGCCTCTAGGCTTTTGATCAGCTTCTTTATCTTCCAAATCTCCACGTTCCTGTCCGCCGCGCTCGGGTCGTCCGCCATCTTCCTGCTGCGATCGTCTCGGCACCTGCAAAGGGACAGACAGCAGGCTGGCTGGATTAACACATGACAAAGAGCGAATATTTACGCTAACATTTTAGCATGTACATAATATGGACATCTCCAGAACTTACACTACGAGACTCGGCCTGTTATCCTAAAATATTGCAGTGCCAGAGCAGCTGAGTGTCTGCGCTGGCCGGCAAGGCCTGCGGACCGGCTCGGAGCGCGAGCGCAGTCCGCGGCGCTGCTGGCCCTCCTGTCTCTCCCGGGCCCTATGGTCCGCCCGGTTCTGTCCGATACTGACCCAGCCCGGTTCGGTTTTACCGATCGTTAAATGGCGTTGGGACGCGCATGTTTAGAGCCCTGTCAGACCTCCATACTTGCCTCGGCTCCGCCGCTCCTCAGTCCTGCGCCTCTCGCCGCCTGAGCACCGCCGCTGCCGTCATGCGGGTCACGTGGGGAGGACACTTCCGGGTGAAGGCGCTTCCGGTAAAGCGAGACCTCATCATAGAGAATTCCGGGCAGCCATTGGAGCGCATGACGGAAGTGGGCGGGACGGGGAAATACGGCCTCTGGGGCGTGTAGTTTTTAAAGTTTCAGCAGTACTGGGGCTAGACCGTAAAGATTCGCCAGCTGGCGACTTGGCAAAATGAATATGTGCAAATTTTAGCCTCTAGCTGGTTGCATAATAATCCTAGTGACAGAGGCACAGTTCATACTTTGTAATGAGAGGGTGAAGCACTTGCTACAGGTACATTTCTGAGTCAGATACATTTACATTTACATTTATTCATTTAGCAGACACTTTTTTCCTAAGCGACGTACAAAAGTGCATATAGTGGGCAAACAGGCACAAGAGCAAGATGTGTACAGGACATACAACGCAGATACTGCTGAAGCTGAGCGCAAGGTTGGTGTCACGAGCCAATTAATCTGATCTAGGATTACATATCAAATACAATCACAGGGACAATAAAGTACCGCTATACTACCTAGGCAAAAACATGCACGATACAAGGTAAGAGAGCTACAAGTGCAAGCCAGGAGTCTAAGATTTACAAGGTCAATGATACAAAGTCAAAATGGCAAAGGTGTCAGTCCAGGTAGAGTCTGAAGAGGTGTGTCTTCAGCAAGCAGATAACATCGCAAGGATTACAAGCATTGCCATTTCATTGTGTTTAGTTGTATGGCTGACTTTAACAGACAGTTCTTACAGTATACAAACCGTCACACATTACAGATTGTATCACATGGTGGGTAAAGTAAAACTTCAGACACAATAACGCATTCTTCAATGCTGCATCAACGCTATGGGAATTATTAATGCTCCTGACCTCTCAACAAGTACTTTCCCTGGGTTCAATACTCTAACGAATAACCCCATAAATCTGGCGGAAAGACCCACATCTCCGGCCTGCAGTAAATGCTTTGGAGGTTTTTGGTAGCACTTCTGCAGCCACTCACGGCGGGCTACGCATGGGTGCTCAGGCTGCTTTATGCTGTCTCTCATCAGACCGACTCAAAGACTCTTCATCGACGGCCAATATGTGCCAGCGCAATGGATCCCTGCTAATGTGTTTAGCAAGGTCCCACACAAAAACAATGTGCACAGCTCATTGCTCAGAACACACATAATGGATGATAATATCTGCTTCCTTTGAACTTTCTGTGAAATTTTGCATCAGAAGTTCACCATTACATATTATAATATCTCTTATCTATACATGCCCAAATAATTAACATTTGAAGGTAATATTGAGGACTTTTTCTTCATACTTTTTCAGTCAGTAGCAGAAACGCCGCCACCTGCTGGTCAGATCCTGGTACTGTCAGACTGTATGACCGGACATGAAATTGCTTCAATGGCTCGTTAATACGCGAACTGGGAAATACCGGGTGGATGACATTCACACACCGAGAATAAAGTACATGAAGGCACTATGCTCATACTAATCAAAGCCTACACAACGTCTGTTACATACTTTCTGTTTGGGTGTATTTGAGGTGGGGTTTGGGGTTTGTGGCTGAATTCTGACAATTTATTTGGATTCCTCGTGGCTTAATCATTATCAGGAAGGACTTTCATCTAAATCAATGCAATTATTGAGCTTATTTCTCTGTGGTCAAATTATATTTCCAAAAATATGTTACATGTTATATGTAAGGGTACCAGGAACCATTTCAGAGCAATCTGAGATCCTGGGCTCCATGGCTTGCTGAGTTAGGGACTGACTCATTAAAGATAATTACATCTACATTTGTGTTGTACTCTGCCTCACTTGTAAGTCGCTTTGGATAAAAGTTTCTGCCAAATAAATGAATGTAAATGTAAATTTGCATTACATTTATTTAGCAGACACTCTTATCCAGAACAACTTCCAGTACGAGAGAACAGAAGTGTATCCATCCAAGTAACATGTGCAACAGTGCCAGACCAGGTTAATAACACTCCCAGACCAGCAAGTGCACATGCAACTCCATTCTGGCATCATGTAGGCTAATATTTGTTTTGTCTGCATGTAGGTCTAATCCAATAGGTATCAAAAGTCCATGGGTCCAAACAGAGGAACACTGTGGTATGACATTAGGAAACTGCAAATAATGTATAATTTTGCCATTGTAGTAAAATGATTGTAGTACAATTTCAGCTCTTACAAAGCTTTATTTACACTGTAGAGTCACAGATGAATGTCATTGACCCGAGCCTCACTTTCACAATGAAAACAGGCATAACTAATCAATCCCTGATACAGCTCCATGCACAGCATCACTATCTTTGAGTAAATCCATTAATATCAGTTAAAGCAAGGAGGGACTTTGAGAAAAAATTTTTTTTTTTTTTTTACATCTACAGGATCTAGAATTTTCCAGATGATTACCTTTTATGATCAATTTCCATTCATCTGTGTGGGTCATGTGTACTGTAGCAATTTGCTAAATTTGTGGATTCCCAAAGTCATGTTTCTCAGCTTGGCACTGACAGCAACACTAACTGTATCCGGCTGCACTTTTTCATGAGCGGTAGCTTCTTATATTCACTGAGCACCGGAGCACGGCAGTAGTGTGCAGAGTGAGATGGGGAGAAAACCTGACACTGCGTTCCTTCATCACTCTCCCAGGGAATCCATTCTAAACTGCATTCCTCCACTCATACCGTAAGGCACATTATATAATTAATAGCAATTCAACAGGTGTGTCGATTGAATTAGAACTACATGCAAAGGAACATTAGCATACATTATCTTTAACCACTCAAGACCATGTCATATATCCATATTTCATTTTAGTGTCATGTTAAACTTTTAGTCTACAGATGTGTAATTACTGCAGCATCTCATTGCAGTCATTTATGTGATTATGCAGAACTTACATTTTTAACCTGTAAGATTTACTGAGCCTCAGGTAGTGGTGCTGTTGCCACCTGTGTTATCCTGCTGAGGTCTGGCTGGACTGCACCAGGTGTTTGCCACAATAACATAATTCCATATGCCATTTCATTGATAGATTGTATAAAGGGGAATTCTTGAGGTGGCATGTTACTATTTTCTGAGTAACACTGGGTACTGTCAGAGGGTCAGAGACGTGGGGGGGGTTAGGGAGAGGTGGAGGATGGGGGCGGAGTTAGGGAGAGGTGGGGGATGGGAAGGTTACTGTCCTCCTCTCTGTCTGTAGGAGTGGCCACTGTGTTAATTACTTTTTGTTTTTATGCTGGATTTGTGCTCCTGGTAGAGCTCACCCTCCCCACAGCGAGAGGCTTTGGTGCAGGAACCCACAGTTACAGGTGGAAGATCGACCTGCGACACTCACTCCTTCTGAAGTCAAACAGGAGCAGTTAGCACTTCAAGTGAGAGCCACACAGATCACATCAGCTGGAGTTCTCCTTCGGGAAACAGAGATACCCTGCATTAAGCAAGCTGGCCAGCGCAGGAAAAGCTTAACTTAGCTGAGCATGTTTAGTGAAAAAGGCCCTGAGAACATGCATTTTGTGATCAGTTAGCTACTTCTTTGTAGATTTGGATGGATGCTTTGGATCACTGACATGCTGGAGTGTGCATTTTTGGCCACAGGTTTGTGGTAGAAGGAAACCTGTTTTTGACCATCTACATGTTGGAGATCATGACTCTCTCCACCCTTCCATGTTTTCCTGTGCTTGGTGTTTCCATTATTTGTGTATCCCCTGTGTATACACATACACACATACACATACAGTACATAACTACATAAACAGCTAGTGCTCTCTATAGCTTACTAAGGTAGT
>CM032888.1:34639262-34644262 GCA_019176425.1 Megalops atlanticus
ACCCTCTGAGAACTCAATCGTTTCTGCTGGTCTCTGCACTCCTGTGTGAGCCACTGTGGACTGACCCTCTGCACCCGGCACACACAACAACACGGGCAGAGCGACGGGCAGCCACACGGGCAGAGTGACGGGCAGAGCGATGGGCAGAGCGACGGGCAGCCACACGGGCAGCCACACGGGCAGAGTGACGGGCAGAGCGACAGGCAGCCACACGGGCAGAGCGACGGGCAGAGCGACGGGCAGAGTGACGGGCAGAGCAACAGGCAGCCACACGGGCAGAACGACGGGCAGAGTGACGGGCAGAGTGACGGGCAGCCACACGGGCAGAGCGACGGGCAGAGCGACGGGCAGAGTGACGGGCAGAGTGACGGGCAGCCACACGGGCAGAGTGACGGGCAGCCACACAGGAAGCGCTGCATGACCAGGTTTCAGTGGTTGGCCAGACAAGGTACAAGCTAGCTGGTAGAGATAACGAGTGCATTAAACCATTAGATCACATTTTTTAAGTTCAGTAGGAAACAGTTTTGAGACATGAGAAATTCCTTTAGGTGGTAGTGCACTTAACCCTAACTCTAACCCTAATCCAACCCAACCCTAACCCTAACCCCAAGCCCAAGCCCAAGCCCAAATCCTAACCCTGCCTCTGGAGGACACAGCTAGGGATACTGGCCTGATTGTGTTTGTTAGTGTTTCAGGGAACTTTTATGCCTATGAAAAGCACCCAAGGACCATTATGCTATAAACTCCCTATATTTTTCTCCCTATATTAATCTACCCATACAGATATTGCTAAAGGTACTTTTTTTTAGCATTCTCTGGCCCATCATTCCTCAAGGAAGCGAAATATGAGGTTGTCTATCACACACACACACACACACACACACACACACACACACACACACACACACACACACACACAGAGCTGATGCTGCACCTTCTCATACTTGGCGAAGCCGCCCATAACAGCAGGGTCTACGATCCCATTGAGTAGCATGGAGAGGGGGTTGATGGGAAGAGTCTCGTCACACTGGTACTGGTTTATCATGGTAAGAATCTTCTCATTGGTGGTTCCCATGGTCTCGATGGCATTCTCCAAAGGACTGATAGTATTCTGAGATGACGCATATAAATGGTATTAGACAGATGGATGGCCACACAAACATATTTTTCTCAGAAAGTTCACTATTTATACATTTTACCTGGTAGTGCTATTGTTGATAAATTTGCATATATAATCAAAGTTAAACCTCTCTGCTAAGCAAGTCCATCCTGTTAGTCTCAGACTAAAAGAATACTGACATGTGTTGTAGAGGTGACCTCAAACCAGCGCAGAATTCCAGGCAGCTTGTAGGCCGTGATGAAGGTGGTGCGTTCAATCCACATGGACTGAGACAGGAAGAGAAGAGAGGAGAGCTTTAGCAGGGACTGAAAACCTTACAGCATGGACATCCGATGACCTCTTCTGACAGCTGCAGGCCAGAGGAAGCACTTTCAGTGAAAACAGAGTCCTCACACTGTTTACAAAAATGCTCCCAAATACTTGATGCTTAATGTTACATATCAATGTTTTTACCGCGTGGGTCTTCATCAGGATCTATAGCAAACAGTAAAGTGTGTACCTCATAAAACACACTGTTGACATCTCACGTTGAAAAAAATGACACCGTCATGAAAAGAGCTAGTGGTAGCATATCACCACAGAAGGTATACATTTTTACAATTTTGACAATATTTACAAAATGTGCAAAAATAGACGCATAGAATAAGGTTGTAGGAAACTGTCATGCCGTCATTGTTGACAGAGGCACAGAGAAAAGATGTCATAGGCTGTGTGGGAAGCGCACGGTCAATACGGGGTTAAAGAGAAGGTTGCATGCTGCAGGTGCTGTTCAGACCCCCGGGAGGCAGAGAACTGAGAGTAAATCAAACCTCTTTTCAAAGAGAAATGGCCTAAATCCCTCCTCTATCAGCTCAATAGACTTTTTCAGCCCCCAGTATTTAAATGTAGACAGGTTGTGTGTGTGTGTGTGTTGTGTGTGTGTCTATGTCTGTGTGTGTAATATATCTGTATACGTGTGTGAGTGAGTGAGTGAGTGAGTGAGTGTGTGTGTGTGTGTGTGTGTGTGTGTGTGTGTGTGTGTGTGTGTGTGTGGACTCTCACTGCAAACTCGTTGTCGGGGTCCACTGAACCCTTGCGCACTGGGCGGGAGTAGTGGAAACGCTGCACATAGTTGGACTTGTAGAAACTGTGAGAGACAGAGAGACACAGAGACAGAAAGGAGACGTTATTACACAGCAGAAGCACACAGCTGCCCTGCCCTGTAACACCACAAATGCATGAGAAATCTACAATGTGATTAGAGGGTTAGAATAAAGGCCCGCTGTTAGAGGCTGTGTGAATGGTGGGTGAGAATAGAGACCCGCTGTTAAAGGCTGTGTGATGGGTGGATAAGATTCAGGGCTCAGGTCTCACTTGATGATCTGGTCGGGAACAGGTTTGTTCTTCAGTCGGGGGGGAATCTCCAGAACCGGCTGGACTGTGAAACACTGGATATCTGAAACAACTGGGTCAAGAACACAACCGCACAAGACCACAGCTCCACACAAACACAACCACACAAGACTGCAAGTCCACATGAACACAGTATATATAATATACGATTGCAGTTTTACATGAACACAACCTTATATAAACAGATCTGTAGATAAATACATCAATCTACCCTGTGGAGGAGAGATATATTACAGGCAAAGCTCTGAAATCTTATCTCCCCTTACAGAAATCTGTACCTGTGCCCTGACTCCACCTCTCCCTGACTCCACCCCTCCCTGACTCCACCTCTCCTGACTCCACCCCTCCCTGACCCCACCCCCTCCTCAGCCCCGCCTGCTTGTGAAGGACACACTGGTGTGGGGAGTTCCTGATGTCGTCTCCGGGGGCACTGGTGGTGTTGAGGCGCACTGCGCTGGGGAACTGGCTCATCAGCTGGCTCTGGAAATCCTCTCTGCGCTCGTACTCCTTCCCACGATGGATAAACACCTTATTCTGCACACAGAGACACACACACACACACACACACACCATTACTTTGTACACAAACACAGAGACACATAGCCAACACACACTATTACTGTGTACACAAACACAGAGACACACACACACACGCCATTACTGTGTACACACACACACACACACACACACACACACACACACACACACACACACACACCCGCAGGAAAGGGGGGTAGCCGCAGCCATAGTATCCCACAGCAAAGTAGTCTGGTTTGGGCCGCAGAATCTTCATAATGTTCTCGTAGAACTTGGCCTGCTGTTTCTGCAGATACAGACCAGGGAAAAATGAGCAAACACAAAATACAGAGAAGAACATGCATGGCCGTCAGTAACATGACCCACGTGTGCAGGACAGTATGATCGCAACACTGGGAGCCCTGCTGCACAGCCACATGAGTGGCGTCGGCATGACAACCAGGTTTGCATGATCTGACTAGGCTGACTCTGAACTGCGTGCGAGTCAATGCTGACATTGGGAGTCAGTGTGATACTTGTAGAAAGGAGGCAGGGCCACAGTTTAATGGGAGCTTGAGATGAGGAAATTCATTACCAGACTCTGACTCAGCATCTCATAATCAAACACTTCCATCTCATACTGCTCTGCCAGTTCCTTACAAAGAGAGATAGCCTCCTCCCACATCTGCAAAGAGAGAGAGGGAGAGGGGGGAGGAGAGAGAGGGAGAGAGGGAGGGAGAGAGGGAGGGAGAGAGAGAGAGAGGGAGGGAGGAGAGAGGGGGAGAAGAGAGAGAGGGAGAGAGAAACATAGTGAGCTGAACTTTGACATCACATTTCACCTCATTTTCATCCACCCACTGAAGATGTGGACTGATAACATACAAGCATTACTCTGAAATAATGTACCAGAGATCATAAAGATGTCTAGCCTGAGCACACTTCAGTGTGTCATTTCACCGCCGCTGTCCAGGACTGACTTTCACCAGTGATGTCATGTGAGCCCTCACACGTTTCCTACGGTTTGTTCAGGCCTAAAACCCAGCTGCTGCACTGAGGACCACAGGGTCAAGCCTACACCTGGTGTCAATCACAGTTACACTGTACAAACCCCGCTCTTCAGAGTGCAGTACAACCTCCTGTCAGAGGGGGGCAGTGCTGACCTTTCCCTTGTCAAAGTATCCGATGATGGTGTTATAGAGTGTCTCCTTCAGCTGGCGCTGCGTCTGGGAGCTGTGGAAGTCCATCTGTGGGCTACACGGCTCCTCCGACCACTGAGACAGACAGACAGACAGACAGGCAGAAATGTGACTATAAATGTTTTAAACAAGATCTTGTAGGAGCAGTCAAAAAACTACATTGAATATGAATACATCAGAAAATAAAATACTGAATTGAAATTCAAAACTGTTTTGTTGAAGTCAGTAAAACAAGGTGAGAAAACAGAGAATTTTCTAACCAAAAGCACAGAGGCCAGGATAATCCAGACTTCTGCCTGATACTCTGATACTTCAACAGTACAAAACTGAAGCCAAATCATTTATTACAGATTTACAATAAATTAAAGTCAACCAAACCCGAAAAACTAGCCATCCAAAGTGAAAGTGTTTTGAAAATATATTTTTAAAAACTTAATAAAAATACCGTGGAAAAAACAACATTTTAAATTCACTTTTTGAAAAACTAGAAATGGTGGAATCCTGCATTAAGGACAGACAGGCACTCACTATAAAATCTAATTCCTCCTGCAGAGCTGTATAACAGGAGCAAACTCAGGAGCTGCAGTCAGGCGGGGGGGGTCTGACAGCATCAGTGCAGAGATGTTGCAGTCAGGCGGGGGGGTTCTGACAGCATCAGTGCAGAGATGCTGCAGTCAGGCGAGGGGGGGGCTGACAGCATCAGTGCAGAGATGTTGCAGTCAGGCGGGGGGGTTCTGACAGCATCAGTGCAGAGATGCTGCAGGCACCCCTCTTCC
>CM032888.1:34646762-34669262 GCA_019176425.1 Megalops atlanticus
CTCACCTGATGTACATCCCTTCACGGTTGATGTCCTTGTAGAAATTCTGAAAAACATTTCATGTGTTTTCAGATGTGAATTAAAATCCTGAAAGACTCTGAATATGTGAAAGCAACCGGCAGGAGGGTGTCGGTGAGACGCGGTGTGCAGGGGGTGAGGGGCAGTGCGTGGGGGCGGGGTTTGTGGGTGTGTGGGGCGGGGTTTGCGGTGGGGTGTGGGTAGGTGGGGGTGAGGGGCGTGGGGCGGGGTGCGTGGGGAGGGGGTTGTGTGGTGTGTGGGGCGGGGTTTGCGGTGTGTGGGCGGTGGCAGTAGGTGGGGGTGAGGGGCGGTGCGTGGGGGCGGGGTTTGCAGCGGTGCGGGGTGCGGTGTGGGGCGGTGGGTTTGCGGTGCGTGGGCGGGTTTGCGGTGCGGGGGCGGGGCCTCACCAGCAGGTTGACGGTGCAGCTCATGCGGTTGTTGCGGCTGTCGTCGCTCATCACCGCCCTGTAGTCCAGCAGCCGCTCCAGCAGACCCCGCACCAGCGTCACGAAGTGCTGCACCTGCGGCACCAGCAGGGGGCGCCGCGCCGCGCACTCCAGCAGACTGACACACACGCACACGCACGCACACACACACACACACACACGTCACTCTCTGCCCCGCGGCCGCGGTGTGATTGATTGACAGCTGTCAGGGACTCACATCGTCTGCAGCAGCTCCATGTAGCGCTCATCTCCTCCCCCACCCTCCACCTCATGATCCAGCTTCAGGATGATCTCATTCTCAAACTGCAGAGACAGTGCAGTGCGTCCACAGTCAGCAGTGCGTCCACAGTGCAGTGCGTCCACAGTCAGCAGTGCGTCCACAGTGCAGTGCGTCCACAGTCAGCAGTGCGTCCACAGTCAGCAGTGCGTCCACAGTGCAGTGCGTCCACAGTCAGCAGTGCGTCCACAGTGCAGTGCGTCCACAGTGCAGTGCGTCCACAGTGCAGTGCGTCCACAGTCAGCAGTGCGTCCACAGTGCAGTGCGTCCACAGTCAGCAGTGCGTCCACAGTCAGCAGTGCGTCCGCAGTCAGCAGTGTGTCCGCAGTCAGCAGTGCGTCCACATTCAGCAGTGCGTCCATGGGGCATACTGTGCTGTGTGTGGTGTGTTCAGAGTGTGAAGCACATAGTATTCAGTGTGTCAAGTGTAGTGTGTGTAATATCAGTGTATAGAGCCTAGAGTGTTTAATATCATTGTGTAAATAGTGTGTGATATCAGTGTGTACAGAGTGTGATATCAGTGTGTAGAGTGTGTGGTATCAGTGTGTACAGAGTGTGATATCAGTGTGTAGAGTGTGGTATCAGTGTGTAGAGTGTGTGGTATCAGTGTGTAGTGTGTGATATCAGTGTGTAGAGTGTGGTATCAGTGTGTAGAGTGTGTGGTATCAGTGTGTAGAGTGTGACATCAGTGTGTAGAGTGTGTGGTATCAGTGTGTAGTGTGTGATATCAGTGTGTAGAGTGTGGTATCAGTGTGTAGAGTGTGTGGTATCAGTGTGTAGAGTGTGACATCAGTGTGTAGAGTGTGTGGTATCAGTGTGTAGAGTGTGTGGTATCAGTGTGTAGAGTGTGACATCAGTGTGTAGAGTGTGTGGTATCAGTGTGTAGAGTGTGATATCAGTGTGTAGTGTGTGGTATCAGTGTGTAGAGTGTGATATCAGTGTGTAGAGTGTGGTATCAGTGTGTAGAGTGTGGTATCAGTGTGTAGAGTGTGATATCAGTGTGTAGAGTGTGTGATATCAGTGTGTAGAGTGTGGTATCAGTGTGTAGAGTGTGGTATCAGTGTGTAGAGTGTGATATCAGTGTGTAGTGTGTGATATCAGTGTGTAGTGTGTGGTATCAGTGTGTAGAGTGCGTACTCGTGTTGTGGGATAGAGCACCTTTCTGAAGTGCGCTGAGTGGTTGTGCTCACACTGCATCATGTCGAAGAAGATGGGGATGGTGGCTCTGCGCAGCTCCTCCTCCGGGATCAGAGTCATCTCCAGCACCGGCCCCACCATCCCAGGGATGAAGCAGATCTTATTCAGCCCTGCAAGAAGCGCACGCCCCATCACACCCCCGCACACCCCGCACACACCCCGCACACCCCGCACACACCCACACACACACACCCCCGCACACACCCGCACACACCCCCCCGCACACCCCATCACACCCCCACACCCCGCACACCCCCATCACGCCCCCATCACAACCCCGCACACACCCCATCACACCCCGCACCACGCACACCCCCATCACACACCCCGCACACCCCCGCACACACACCCGCACACCCCCATCACGCCCCCATCACAACCCCCGCACACCCCATCACACCCCGCACACACCCGCACACACCCGCACACACCGCACACACCCCGCACACACCCGCACACACCCGCACACACCCGCACACACCCATCACACCCCGCACGCCCCATCACACACCCGCACACACCCGCACACCCCACACACCCCCATCACACCCCCCGCACACCCCCCACACACCCCCGCACACCCCCATCACACACCCCATCACACCCCATCACACACCCCCATCACACACCCCCATCACACACACCCCATCACACCCCCATCACGCCCCATCACACACCCATCACACCCCCCATCACACCCCCATCACACCCCCGCACACACGCCCCATCACACACCCCATCACACCCCATCACACCCCATCACACCCCATCACACCCCTGCACACACCCATCACACACCCCCATCACACACCCCATCACACCCCCATCACACACCCATCACACACCCCCATCACACACCCCATCACACACCCGCACACACACACCCCCATCACACACACGCACACACACACGCACACACACACACACACACCCGCACACACCCCCATCACACACCCATCACACACCCCCATCACACACCCCCATCACACACCCGCACACACACACACCCCCATCACACACACGCACACACACACACACACACACACACACACACACACACACACACCCGCACACACCCCATCACACACCCATCACACACCCCCATCACACACCCCCATCACACCCCATCACACACACACCCCATCACACACACGCACACACACACGCACACACACACACACACACCCCCATCACACACCCCCACACACACCCCCATCACACACCCCCATCACACACACACACCCCCATCACACACCCGCACACACACCCCCATCACACACACACACACACACACCCCATCACACACCCATCACACACCCCCATCACACACCCCCATCACACACCCGCACACACACACCCCCATCACACACACGCACACACACACGCACACACACACACACCCCCACACACACCCCCACACACACCCCCATCACACACCCATCACACACCCCATCATCACACACCCACACACACACCCCATCACACACACACCCCCATCACACACACCCGCACACACACCCGCACACACACACCCCATCACACACCCCCATCACACACCCCATCACACACACCTGCACACACACACCCCCATCACACACACGCACACACACACACACCCCCATCACACACACGCACACACACCCCCATCACACACACCCCATCACACACACGCACACACACCCCCATCACACACACCCCCATCACACACACACCCCCATCACACACACACCCCATCACACACACCCCCATCACACACCCCCATCACACACACCCCCATCACACACCCCATCACACACACGCACACACCCCCACCACACACACCCCATCACACACACCCCATCACACACACACCCCCACCGATCACACACACCCCATCACACACCCCCATCACACACACCCCCATCACACACACCCCACCGATCACACACCCCATCACACACCCCCATCACACACACACCCCCATCACACACACCCCATCACACACACCCCCACCGATCACACACCCCCATCACACACCCCATCACACACACACCCCCATCACACACACCCCCATCACACACACCCCCACCGATCACACACCCCATCACACACCCCATCACACACACACCCCATCACACACACCCCCATCACACACACCCCCACCGATCACACACCCCATCACACACCCCATCACACACACCCCCATCACACACACCCCCACCCGATCACACACCCCCATCACACACCCCCATCACACACACACCCCCATCACACACACCCCCACCGATCACACACCCCCATCACACACACACCCCATCACACACACCCCCATCACACACACCCCCATCACACACAGGTAAATGAATTACATACTAACCTAGTTTGTACCACATGTCACGAATGGCAAAGCCGATCAGCCTCCTCATGTCCCCGTACCTAACGCAGACAGGAGAGAGAATCACACACACAACGTAAATTCACTCTCAGTGCAGTGACACTGTCCTGCCTGCCAACATCAGCAAGAATGCACCCAGGGACTGTCAAACCTTACTGTCAGGGGTGTCCCAAGTCTAACCTTAATCTGAGGGGGAAATCCAAGTCTAATTTTACTCTTATATAAAAGTCCCAAAGGACTGGTGTTGGTACCTCCTTTACAGAAATGACCTTGATAAGATTAAATTTGTTGTTGAAACAACATTCAGAGGTTAAAGAAATAATTCAGAAGTTCCTACAACAATAAGAAGTTTAAGTAGAATTCAGAATTAGGAGCACACCTGGCAAATGAAATTTAAAACTGAGGGGCATAAAATGGCCATATGGGCAGGATCACTTTATGGGAGGCACTAAATTAGACTGCAATATGACAACACTTTGATCCTTGTGGTTCTGCAGCGGTAAAAAGGCAAAGGATGCTGGGATATATAGAAAAGAGTAGAGTGCAATGTAAAGGAGGTTCTAGTCCTGCTATTCAGCGACTTCAGCAAGAAGGACAAAAATCCCAGAGAAGAGCTAAAGGACTGGCTCCACATGTCAGACTTATAAATTAGAGGAGAGACTTCAGACACTCAATTTACCAAAAAATCTCAGCAACAGGAGACTGGAGTTTCTTTCATTTTTTAAACAGGATTCAGAGTTGGTGCTGCAGGCTATTTCCAGCTGAGTTCTGTCAGCAGGGCTGGCAGGCATATGAAAACATGGCACATTTCACACCGGTCAATTTAAACTGTTAATGGTAAAGTATGGGAAGTATATTCATGGAAGGAAGACTCAAAAAGCCAAAACAGCCAAAACCCTGGTACCCTTTGGTATGAAACTGAAACATGGCTCACTATGGACATTCCAAAACATTTATCTAAATCTACAATGAAATAGGTAACAAGCCCCAAAATAAATAACTTCAATCCAACTGAACTGGTTAGAGTTTAATTTATGGTTAGAGTTTAAGACAGCAGTTTACAAATGACAATGAACATATCTGAATAACCCCAAGCAATTCTGCCAGGAAGATCGGACATCCCCCCAGAACCTCATAAAACTACACAAAACTGATTATCTCCTGCAACAAATAAATGGTTCATTTAAACACTAAAATATTGACAAATCATAGAATAATGTAGAGGGATGGTGTAGATGAAATGTCCATTAATCGTGATCCTTTTGGTGGAAATAAACACTTCAGAGGTGCTGAGAAGGAAGATAGGAAGAGCATCTCCAGTTTTACAAAGCTCCGCCCACAATCACTGAGGTGGAAAGGAAGGGATCAAGAGATCAGGAGGCCGGTCACTGCTGAAGGGCCAGTCACAGTCTGAAACTCACTCATTACTGAAGGGCCAGTCACAGTCTGAAACTCACTGCTGAAGGGCCAGTCACAGTCTGAAACACACTCACTTGGTCAGGATCTTGTTCCTCTTGGTGGGAGAGAAGTGCTGTAGCTGCAGAGACTCCTGGGTAATGAACGCCACGGCCAGATGAAAATAATTGTTCCACAGCTGCAGAAAATGCGACCAGGATAAGAAGAGTGAAAGAAAGAGCGATTTATCTTATATGAATTTTCATTTGTTTGCATGTGGAAGCTGACCCCACAGTGACACATGACATGGCTGGGATTGAGCCTGGAGCGCAGGGCTCAACCTGCACTTGAAAAAAGTGCTTTAACTGACAGCCACTCGAGAGCCCCCGTTCACTCTTCTCATCTGAATTAAAACATGAAATCACAGCTTGAATCATGTTCATTATGTTTGCTGCTGTGGTGCCTTTTCGCGTTGGTCTTCAGGATGTCAATCCTCCTTTGCTCTATAGACAGTCTCTCAGAGTGTAGAATATTTCTTTAAAAACAGTGCAACCATATTTTAAAGCTTTTCCTCTTTATGTGATGACATGGAACTGGAAATATATGGCCCTTCTCACTATGACAACCTCTCAAATTGAGTAAAAGGCAGAAAGAAAGACAGGCAGAGAGAAAGAGGGAGAGAGAGAGGCCGAGAAAGACAGAGGAAGAGAAAGAGGGAGAGAGGATGGGACAGAAAGCGAGGAAGAGAGGGGTAGAGGGAGAGAGAGTACTGCCCTGTGGCTTATTGACAGTCAGCAGTCAGTGTACTGACCTGAACTTCAAAGTTGTTGTTGTCCAGGAATTTTAGGTTCATGGTGTCTGCATAGGTATTGATGGCCCTAAGAAAGACTCTGACAGTAGGAGAGAAAACAAGAAATATAATAATGTTACAATTATGATATGAATACACATAGTATTTTTCTTATATATTGCTAAAGCAAGTAAGTACTTAAAAGGATTGAAAACTAATAAAACCCCAGCAATTTACATAAATAATATCAATAATAATATCAAGATAATAACAAATGGTTGCAAAATAATAATACTAACAATTTTAGCACTTTATTGTTTTATTGAATCCATTTAGATACACTATATGGCCAAAAGTATGTGGACACCTATATGAGCTTATCGGACATCCCATTCCAAAACCATGGCCATTAATACGGAGTTGCCCCTCCCCTTTGCAGCTATAACAGCCTCCACTCTTCTGGGAAGGCTTTCCACGAGATTTTGGAGTGTGTCTGTCGGAATTTGTGCCCATTCAGCCAAAAGAGCATTTGTGAGGTCAGGCACCGCTGTTGAACGAGAAGGCCTGGCTCACAATTGGCATTCTAATTCATTCCAAAGATGTTCAATGGGGTTGAGGTCAGGGCTCTGTGCAGGCCACTGGAGTTCCTCCACACCAAACTTGTCAAACCATGTCTTTATGGACGTTGCTTTGTGCACAGGGGCACAGTCATGCTGGAACAGGAAAGGGCCTTCCCCAAACTGTTGCCACAAAGTTGGAAGCATACAATTGTCTAAAATGTCTTTGTATGCTGTAGCATTAATGTTACCCTTCACTGGAACTAAGGGGCCTAGCCCAAATACTGAAAAACAGCCCCAGACCATTGTCCTGCCTCCACCAAACTTTACAGTAGGTATTGTGCATTCAGGTAGGTAGCGCTCTCCTGGCATCCGCCAAACCCAGATTCATCCATCAAACTGCCAGATAGTGAAGCATGATTCATCACTCCAGAGAACGCGTTTCCACTGCTCCAGAGTCCAGTGGCGGCGTGCTTTGCACCACTCCAGCCATCGCTTGGCATTGCGCATAGTGATGTTGGGCTTGTGTGCAGCTGCTCGGCCATGGAAACCCATTTCATGAAGCTCCCAACATGTATTTTATGCACCTGTTAACAATCGGTGTGGCTGAAACACCTGAACTGAATAATTAGGAGGGGTGTCCACATACTTCTGGCCATATAGTGTATGTTTCTAACTGCTGTCCAAAAGTCTTCTTTTTCTGTGAAAAGGCTTCTTTTCTATAGAAATGGGTGATTTCACCATCCAGTGATGACAGTAACGCTGCGCACCGTGATTCACACTGACTCTGCCACACGCTTCACTTCCCTCTGCATTCACTGCCGGGACCCAGTCTGAGCGCCAGCAGCACAGCCAGCATCCAGCACAGCCAACAGCACAGCCAACAGCACAGCCAGCATCCAGCACAGCCAACAACACAGCCAACAGCACAGCCAACAACACAGCCAACAGCACAGCCAACAACACAGCCAGCAGCACAGCCAGCAGCACAGCCAACAGCACAGCCAACTGCACAGCCAGCAGCACAGCCAACAGCACAGCCAGCAGCACAGCCAACAACACAGCCAGCAGCACAGCCAACAGCACAGCCAGCATCCAGCACAGCCAGCAGCACAGCCAGCAGCACAGCCAGCATCCAGCACAGCCAGCAGTACAGCCAACAACACAAACAACAGCACAGCCAACAACACAGCCGGCAGCACAGCCAACAGCACAGCCAGCATCCAGCACAGCCAACAACACAGCCAGCAGCACAGCCAGCATCCAGCACAGCCAACAGCACAGCCAGCCTCCAGCACAGCTAGCATCCAGCACAGCTAGCATCTAGCACAGCCTGGCCAGCGGCACATGGCAAGCGGCACAGAGACAGCGGCACAGGGACAGTGGCACAGAGACAGCCGCACAGGGACAGCCGCACAGGGACAGCGGCACAGGGCAGTGATCTGACCTGTGTGTGTGGACGGGTGCGTTCGGGTGCAGACTGTTCCAAATTCACCGCTAATTAGGTCAGTAAACACTGAGATTCTCCCTGCAGCCCTGCTTCCCCTCAGCTCTCTGAAGAGAACCTTCCCTTCCCTCTCTCATTCAGCCTCTCCTTCCCTCTCACATTCAGCCTCTCCTTCCCTCTCACATTCAGCCTCTCCTTCCCTCCTCTCATTCAGCCTCTCCTTCCCTCTCACATTCAGCCTTTCCTTCCCTCTCACATTCAGCCTTTCCTTCCCTCTCTCATTCAGCCTCTCCTTCCCTCTCATTCAGCCTCTCCTTTCCTCTCACATTCAGCCTCTCCTTCCCTCTCATTCAGCCTTTCCTTCCCTCTCTCATTCAGCCTCTCCTTCCCTCTCACATTCAGCCTTTCCTTCCCTCTCACATTCAGCCTTTCCTTCCCTCTCACATTTAGACTTTCCTCTCACATTCAGCCTCTCCTTCCCTCTCACATTCAGCCTTTCCTTCCCTCTCTCATTCAGCCTCTCCTTCCCTCTCACATTCAGCCTTTCCTTCCCTCTCACATTCAGCCTTTCCTTCCCTCTCACATTTAGACTTTCCTCTCACATTCAGCCTCTCCTTCCCTCTCTCATTCAGCCTCTCCTTCCCTCTCACATTCAGCCTCTCCTTCCCTCTCTCATTCAGCCTTTCCTTCCCTCTCACATTCACATTCAGCCTTTCCTTCCTCTCACATTCAGCCTTTCCTTCCCTCTCACATTCAGCCTTCCCTCTCACATTCAGCCTCTCCTTCCCTCTCTCATTCAGCCTTTCCTTCCCTCTCACATTCAGCCTTTCCTTCCCTCTCACATTCAGCCTTTCCTCTCACATTCAGCCTTTCCTTCCCTCTCTCATTCAGCCTTTCCTTCCCTCTCATTCAGCCTCTCCTTCCCTCTCACATTCAGCCTTTCCTTCCCTCTCACATTCAGCCTCTCCTTCCTCTCATTCAGCCTCTCCTTCCCTCTCACATTCAGCCTCTCCTTTCCTCTCACATTCAGCCTCTCCTTCCCTCTCACATTCAGCCTTTCCTCTCACATTCAGCCTCTCCTTCCCTCTCACATTCAGCCTTTCCTTCCCTCTCATTCAGCCTCTCCTTCCTCTCACATTCAGCCTTTCCTCTCACATTCAGCCTCTCCTTCCCTCTCACATTCAGCCTCTCCTTCCCTCTCACATTCAGCCTCTCCTTCCCTCTCACATTCAGCCTTTCCTTCCCTCTCACATTCAGCTTCTCCTTCCCTCTCACATTCAGCCTTTCCTCACATTCAGCCTCTCCTTCCCTCTCACATTCAGCCTCTCCTTCCCTCTCTCATTCAGCCTCTCCTTCCCTCTCACATTCAGCCTCTCCTTCCCTCTCACATTCAGCCTTTCCTTCCCTCTCTCATTCAGCCTTTCCTTCCCTCTCACATTCAGCCTCTCCTTCCCTCTCACATTCAGCCTCTCCTTCCCTCTCACATTCAGCCTTTCCTCTCACATTCAGCCTTTCCTCTCACATTCAGCCTTCCTCTCACATTCAGCCTCTCCTTCCCTCTCTCATTCAGCCTCTCCTTCCCTCTCACATTCAGCCTTTCCTTCCCTCTCACATTCAGCCTTTCCTCTCACATTCAGCCTTTCCTTCCCTCTCACATTCAGCCTTTCCTCTCACATTCAGCCTTTCCTTCCTCTCACATTCAGCCTCTCCTTCCCTCTCACATTCAGCCTTTCCTTCCCTCTCACATTCAGCCTTTCCTCTCACATTCAGCCTTTCCTTCCCTCTCACATTTAGACTTTCCTCTCACATTCAGCCTTTCCTCCCCTCTCACATTCAGCCTTTCCTTCCCTCTCACATTCAGCCTTCCCTCTCATATTCAGCCTTTCCTTCCCTCTCACATTCAGCCTTCCCTTCCCTCTCACATTCAGCCTTTCCTTCCCTCTCACATTCAGCCTTTCCTCTCACATTCAGCCTTTCCTTCCCTCTCACATTCAGCCTTTCCTTCCCTCTCACATTCGTGATTTAATGATCATTCACTTTAACCCATCACCTCTCCGAATTACAGTCCATCATGCCAAACAGAAGCACTTTATAAAGTCAAAGCTTAGCAAAACTTTGTTCATGTATTAGGGTGTGCAGGGTGTAAACATGGCTTGCAGAAAACCTGAAACTGAATCTTACAAAAACTGACACTGTGTTCGCTGAAGTCAATAATCAATAACAGTCAATCTCATGACGGGAATACTACCCAACACTTTTCAATACACCATACTCCACATAAGCCTTTGGTTGCATATCTCAGTAACAGCCAGAACTCAGCTCTTCACCTGCTTTAATCATTTAAGCAAAGCTTTCAGCGGCTTTTTTAGCATCTCAGTACTACTGTCAGGTCTAACAGTTTCATGGTTTCCCTCTTAATTCTCGCTCTTGCTCTGGACCTGGATTTCTTTTGATTCAGACCTCTGCAGCTCATCCAGGTGTCTGTTATAATGCTATGTGCTGCACGGGACTGGCACAGCAGAGACTCTTACGGCACTCGCCATGGGTGCCGATCATCTGCTCCCCGTTTGTGTCTGTGCTTGATTGGACACAAACGCGGGGTCACAGGGCCACCAGACTCTCCCCTGCTCCTAACACTCCACGTGGCCCTCCTCACCAGCTGCAGTCTGTAGGAAATCAAACACCTGAAACACTACCACCTAAAGTAATTTCTTATATCTTAAACTTTGTCTCCCATTACTGAAAAAATAGATCTAACATCTTAATGCACTCGTATCTATAGCGGCTAGCTTGTACCTTGGTCTGGCCAATTATTGAAACCTGGACTGAAACTGCTTTGGATAAAAATGTCTATCAAATGAATAAATGTTAATGTAAATGTAAAATGCATTCCTGTGGACCTCAGTTTGCTTCAAGATGCTAAAATATTTTAAGGAAAAGATTAAGATTGAGATCTTGTCATGGATTTAATTCATAAAGAATGAAAGTAGTGTTAGCAACATTATTTGAAGCTAATACTCATGTTATCTTGTGCTTCGCCACTATAGCTTGTGGCTTTTTACATGGTTTTGTAACATCTATCAGTTTCTTCATTCAGCGTTTATTGTTTTCTGCTGTTTTACTCTTATTGTTCTGATAATTAGCTGTGCTCGGGAGTCTTGGTTGCAGCGCTATTTAGTTAGAGGCTGATTGAGAACCTGATTATCAGAGTGTCTGCACAGCTGCTTAATTAATTATCTGTATTGTTTAAGTAGCAGGGTGACGGTACAGCGGCAGAATCAGTCAGACAAAGACAAGGGAGTCCATCTGTGGGAGCCCATCGAGGGAGAACAGCAATATGTCTCCCAGTTCCTGTCACCATCTCCTGCAGAAGACGCACTCACTGTCGCTGTCGTCCTTGGTCTCCATCTCCAACCTCATCTACCCCACGCTGACCCTCACCAACAACCTGCCTGTTAAAGGGGGCCTGTGGAACTGTCAGTCTGCAACCTCCAAAGCTGACTTCATCACACTCCTTCTCCTGTACTCCTCGACCCTCTGGCCAGGGTGGTGGGACTAGGCTGGATATGTCAGTCCTGGAAATTCTCTGTTCTCCCCCTCTCATCTCTCTGTCTCCTCCTTTGAAGTTCATGTTGTTACTATCACTAACCCCCCAAAAATACCTTCAGGCTCAAAGGACTGACCTTTCAGACCAGACTGCAAATGTGAGGCATATAAAAGATTTACAGATGCCTCTGTCATAGTAAATAAGAGCCATCTAATTCCCATAACCATCTCAAAAGCAACCCCATACTCTCTCAAACTGAAGCTCCTACAGATTGCTCTCTTTCATTTAACTACACATTGTTTCATTCTACATTTATTTTTCTTTTGATTTTTTTTGTTCAGAATGTTATTGTGATCTGTACTTGAGGATAACATTGGAATTTCAGGATAAAAGTAAAGCTTATTACCTTGTTAATTAAGTTAATTAAGTCAAGTCACTCAGAGTAACTTTCTGGGTCTCAGTGTTTGAGGTCAGATACACATACAGCAGTGTGAGGACCAGTGGGTGCTCCCTCTGCTGGAGAGAGTGGGTCAGAGCAGAAATGAGTTCTGTCTGAGTCAGTGAAATGGTGACAGTTACTCTGTTTTTCTTTCTCTCTCCTCCTCTCTCAGTCAGTTCTCCTCTCCTTCAGCTCTTATTCTGTACTCTCACCCCTGCTGGTTCATCACTGCTCACTGACACCATTTGACTGCTGTCTTCAGATTTTACCTCACAGCTTGAAACAGCTTCAACATTCCCAAATCAACATATTCACACAGATTTCATATTTAGACTATCACATCCATCATCTCCAAACCCGTCCCTCTTTCACATCCATCATCTCCAAATGCTTTCTCTCTGCTCTCTGCTTTTGCAGGCCTCTCCCTCCGTTCTTCCAGCCTTTCTGCTCTCTCACCTGTTCTGCACCATGATCATGGCCATCCAGTCTGAAGGGTAGACATGTTTTCCGATGAGATCTTTAAAGAGCAGGAAAGTTTCCATGAGGAAATCCTGAAACAACAAAAAGCACCTGAGCCTTTTTATGTATGCATGTCTATATATGTGAATCTGTATGCGAGTGAATGCCTGTATGTGTGTGCGTACAAGTGTGCATGGATGTATGTGTTTGCATACATGTTTGCTTGCATGTGTATCAATGTGTGTGTCTATGGGTTTGCATGTGACACATATGTGTATGAGCAGAGAGCTCACCACCAGGTCTGCAGCTCCAGTGAAAGTTTCGATGTAGCAGGAGTAGTGTCGATCGTCCATCTGACTGAGAATCGCTGTCATACAGGCGACCACACGTGACTGGGAGAGATAGAGACATGCTCAGGACATGCTGCATCACACTGCTACACACTGTTACTAACCACCGCTATACACTGCTTCTAACTACTGCTACACACTACCAATAATACTCTGCCGCACACTACCAATAATACTCTGCTACACACTACCACTAATACTCTGCCACACACCACCACTAACACTGCTACACAAATATAGTGGTCTGTACATATAGAAATGTAAAAACAAACTTTAAGCTCATCCTTTTCATTAAATCATTTATCACCTGTAAATCCCCTTTTCCCCACTCCCATGAGAAGTTTACAGATTATTATGGAAAGAGTGCTAAAGAGTCCTTCCCTCTGTCCTCAGGTTTACTGATAATTCAGTAGGTAAGAATTTCACTACAATAAGAGGCGTTTCTGGTGATGAGGGTACAGGGGTACAGCTGACAGGAGAAGGAAGTGGTGAGGGGGTTTTATACTTGAGGATGGGGCGGGTTTGTTGATTGCGTAACTTCATTTGGAACATCATTAAAGGAAAGAGAACTAAGATTCCCACCCTGTGTGTACTTCACACTGATTCACAGAGGATTGCTCACTCAGTGTTTGCATTCATAGGGATGTTAAAACACTTAAAATTTATCTCCTCTATGAAACAAAATAAAGGAGAGTTTCTGTCTGAGTGACGTCTGCTTGCAGACAGAATGCCAGCCCTGTCACTGACAGCACAATGCTGCCAATATTCAAATGAAAATGTCTGAGTACTATTTCTCACTGACTATATCAATTCAAATCCTACTCAATTCCCCTTTACATTCATATTATTTTTTAATATATTGTCATGGAAAATCAATAATTTTACTTATCATTTCTCAAAGCCTTCTGAAAATGGACCATTGACCCAAAACTGAAGAGGAACGTTAGCAGTAAATGAGCTGAGCTGTGTGGTGCTGGAGTTTCTGTCACTGTGAAGGGAGTGCACTGTTGCCTTTCCACACGCAGCAACCTGGGTGTGGCTGTGGCACACCTGCACAGGTACAGTGACACATACCAGCACACACATGCATTCCTATCCCTCTCAGTGAAGAACACTGGGCCTAACACAGAGCACACGCCACAGAGCACAGTAAGGAGTCCAAAGCACAGCTATATGCATCTGGCACTGGTGGATTAAGGCAGATTGACAGTTCTGTTTCAGGGTCAGCATTCATCGGCCTACTTTGATGTAACCGGTTTCCTCTATGGAATTAAAATTGTCCTCAATCACTGACCCATCCAAACCCCCACCCCATAATCCAGCAAGCACACTCATAGATTAGAGAAAGCAGGACACCGCACAGATGTGTCTCTCACCTTGTCAACATACACTGTAACAAAGTCATCCTGGATGAAAAGTAAAGCATATTTTTCTTCTTTTCACAAAAAAATGTTAAATAAAGGTGAGAATATTTGAACAAACTGAGACCTGGGGCAGATTTTGTTCTGAGGTGTCACTGTGTTTATAGAAATACAGGCATGGGGGGGAGGGTTGGATTCTGCAGAGAATAATGCTCACTGGGCAGAGGGTTAGGGTTCAGGTTAGGGTTCGGTTTAGGTATTATTACACTGTGAGGGACAGAGAGGGCTGTTCATCTGCACAGAGACAGGGAAGGTGAGATGGACAGAGAGGAGGGCTGGCTTCAAAAACTGTTTTATAAATAAACCGAGTGGACAAGGGAGAGGGAGAGACAGGCGGACACAGACAGAGATGAAAGGGGTGGAGCAGAGCAAATGTAATTTGCCTGGCTGAATCAGCTCCAGCACAGATTATACACATCAAAGCCTCCCTGCCCTCCGCTCAGCCCCCTCAGATACTCCACTGCTATCAGAGAGACTTACATGGCAATTTGCAGCTGTACTTAGGACTGAGGGAGACTGCTTATGTCTGTGTGTGTGTGTGTGTGTGTGTGTGTGTGTGTGTGTGTGTGTGTGTGTGTGTGTGTGTGTGCGCATGCACACGTGTGATCCATACAGTTCTGCTGTTAAACCTTAGAAAGGTCTCACCGACATTGTTGTCAAAAATCTGTCTTTAGTGTGTGTGCACACACACACACACACACACACACACACACACACACACACACACACACACACACACACACATTATATGCTCTACACATCCATCAGTTCCTGCACACAGTGGATATACTTTACACAGATATGCAGAGACGAGCATGCTGGCCATTTTCAAACAAGTATTTTCCAATTGAAAGAACATCTGCAATAAACAGTGTGCCTCTCCCTCACACAGTGGCAAACAGCAATGTGCCACCAACACTGTCTACTCTCTCCCTCAGTACTGTTCTATTCTGAATTGAGGGAGCGGGAACAAGACCCCGTCCAGCTGTCTCTAATGGCACACCTCTGTTAGATGTCTGGCAGTGTTCCTCTGAACAGCTGTTCAGACTTTTCACACAGTCCCTTCACCCGCTCTCACACACAGCCTACCCCTCCAGCTGATTTCAGGAAGATTCCTCAACTCAGCTGTGAAGCAGCATGCGAGGATGGGGGTGAGAGAGAGAGAGGGAGGGAGAGAGAGAGGGAGAGAGAGCGTGAGAGGGAGAGAGAGAGGGAGAGCAAGAGGAGAGAGAGAGAGAGAGAGAGAACGAGAGAGTGTGAGAGGGAGAGAGAAAGAAAGAGAGAGAGAGAGGAGAGCAAGAGAAAGATAGGCAGAGAGGCACAAACAGAAGTCAGAATTCAAGAAAAGCAGAGATTACAGAGCTCAATGAAATTAAAATAGCTGAAAGCCAAAGCACAACAAAGAGAGACAAAGAGGAGAGACACAGGGTGCGTTTTAAACACCCAGTTTAAGGAATGCTCGTGTTTGTGAGTGTGAACCTGTGTGAAAAGTGAAGACTCACACCTGATTCTACCGTGTGCACCTCAGCCAACGGGCACAGTGTGGAATTAATGTTTACGCTGAGCAGACTGGCAGCAGACAGACAGACGCTGTGTTTGTGGCTGCAGGGTCCTGGTAAGTGACAGCACTGCACTCTGCACTCGTGTTTTTCTGTC
Organism: Megalops atlanticus; assembly: GCA_019176425.1. NCBI lineage: Eukaryota > Metazoa > Chordata > Actinopteri > Elopiformes > Megalopidae > Megalops > Megalops atlanticus. Next base: position 34,663,136 of record CM032888.1, read on the forward strand.
TTTAAGTTAACATTTCACCAGCTGCTCCTTCAGATGGTGACTCAGATGAGAAAGTTGAAGCTCCTCACATGATTGCCTGTCTGTCAGACACACTTAGTGCTCCTCTTCCTTCACAAAACCCGCTGTAAACATTAGTGTCCTAGCATGATTACAGTGCAGTTACCCTGATGCCTGGGCTGTTTGCTGTGTATGTTTGGAAATGTGTATGTGCATGTGTGTGCACACATGTGCAGGAGTGTGTTCACGTGTGTGACTGTGTATGCAACAGAATGCATGTGCTGTAATTCCGTAATGCCTGTGCTCTGTGTTGGAGGCTGTTTTTAGCCTCCTTTCACTTATGCAATATTAAACAGTAGCTTTGTTTTTAGCAGTTTCCTCTGGAGCTCTTACAGGAACAATCCTCCCAAACACACAGCTGTGCTCCCTGCTAACAGACAAGCTGCCCTCAGCTGTACTGCCTTATACCTGCACTGATCCCTAGTTATGTTCACTGGTAGCTGTACTGACCTGTAGCTATACTCACCTGTAGCTGTATTCGCCTGTAGCTGTACTTGGCTGTAGCTGTACTCAGTTGTAGCTGTACTGACCTGTAGCTGTACTCGGCTGTAGCTGTACTCTGCTACAGCTGTACTGGCCTGTAGCTGTACTCGGCTGTAGCTGTACTGACCTGTAGCTGTACTCGCCTGTAGGTGTACTCGCCTGTAGGTGTACTCGCCTGTAGCCGTACTGACCTGTAGCTGTACTGACCTGTAGCTGTACTGGCCTGTAGCTGTACTGACCTGTAGCTGTACTGGCCTGTAGGTGTACTGGCCTGTAGCTGTACTGACCTGTAGCTGTACTTGGCTGTAGCTGTACTGACCTGTAGCTGTACTGGCCTGTAGGTGTACTGGCCTGTAGGTGTACTGGCCTGTAGCTGTACTGACCTGTAGCTGTACTGGCCTGTAGCTGTACTGGCCTGTAGCTGTACTCGCCTGTAGGTGTACTCACCTGTAGCTGTACTGACCTGTAGCTGTACTGGCCTGTAGCTGTACTGACCTGTAGCTGTACTGGCCTGTAGCTGTACTGGCCTGTAGCTGTACTCGGCTGTAGCTGTACTGGCCTGTAGCTGTACTGGCCTGTAGCTGTACTCGGCTGTAGCTGTACTGGCCTGTAGCTGTACTCGGCTATAGCTGTAGTCTATCAGACCCCTGTACAGAAATGCAACTGGACCTTCTTACCTGTTACTGCTCTGCTACCTGTGCAGCGACACACACTGAAGCTGGCAGCTAGTCACCAATTTGCATGTGATATAGCCAAACACACCCCTTCATCTCTCATTACATACAGCACTTAGGGGCAGAGAGAGACGGGGAGAGAGAGGGAAGACAGAAGAGAGGAGGACTTTCATTTGAATCTGATTGAATGTGATTTGGAGGGAAGGATAGTGAGAGAGACGGAAGGGTAAGATGACAGAACATAGAAACAAGGATGACAAGGGACCAAAGACACCAGTGGGAACACAGATAAAGAAAGGAAACAACCAATGGGAAGAGATGCGAGAAAAGTGTATGGACAAATGGCAGTGAATCAAGAAGAAACTGAGAGAAACTTAGGAGGAATAAGAGACCTACTGACCTGCAACATTGCGAGTTCAGCACTTATAATCAACACTGTGACCAGTAACTTTCTGCTGTCCATCGGACCAAATGGAAGCTCAAAACATTGAGAATGATCTATATCACAAACAAGGTCATCACTCCCATCTGTGTGTGTGTGTTTAAACAGTGTGTTTTTGATGCTGCAGTAATAAGGTTCCCTCTTCATATCCCTGTAATCAATGAAGTGGTTCAGCAGACTGTTCTAACCATCCCCAGCATGGGCTGCATAGCAACCGTCTCACAGCAGACATCTACAGACACCTCCTCCACTTGTCCCAGACTGCGCAGCTGGGACAGACACAGACTGCTCAGCTGGGACAGACACAGAGACAGCACAGCTGGGACAGACACAGAGACTGCGCAGCTGGAACAGACACAGAGACTGCACAGCAGGGACAGACACAGAGACCACGCAGCTGGGAGAGACACAGAGACTGCGCAGCTGGAACAGACACATAGACTGCACAGCAGGGACAGACACAGAGACCACGCAGCTGGGAGAGACACAGAGACTGCGCAGCTGGAACAGACACAGAGACTGCGCAGCTGGGAGAGACACAGAGACCGCACAGCTGGGAGAGACACAGAGACCACGCAGCTGGGAGAGACACAGAGACTGCGCAGCTGGGAGAGACACAGAGACCACGCAGCTGGGAGAGACACAGAGACTGCGCAGCTGGGAGAGACACAGAAACTGCATAGCTGGGAGAGACACAGAGACTGCGCAGCTAGGACGAGGCACTGCCTGCGTGTTTGTCTGTGTGGCAGATGACAATATAGCAATAACAATAACAACTAATGACAACAAATTATTCAAAAATAAGAGCCAAACAAGGGCCGGCAGAACCCAGCATGGGATGTGTGTAGGAGCTAATGATACTAGGTGTGTCCTACACACAACACCCTAACCCTAACCTCTAACCTCTAACCCTAACTCTAACCTCTAGCCCTACACCCTAAACCAGGGGTGGGCAACTCCAGTCTTGGAGGGCCATGGTCCTACTGTTTTCTTTTGACCAACTAAATACAATCTCTGATTGGCTGAAGAGCAAGCACACCTGTTTTCAAGGTGAAAATCAACAGGTAACTAAGAGATGAAAACAAAAACCAGCAGGACACTGGCCCTCCAGGACCGGAATTGCCCACCCCTGCCCTAAACCCTACACCCTAAACCCTAAACCCTAACCCTACACCACTCCTTCCCCGGGCTACATTGTTTAACATGTGGAAACACAGAGTAATGGAACCTGAGTGTGTGTGTGGAGCTGTGACCTTGTCTCTGTTCTCTTTCTTGTACAGGACAAAGACCTTGATCTGACCAAAGGGACCAACTAAGACACGTGCGCGCACACAGACTCACACAAACACACACAGACACGCACACAGACACGCACACGCACCCGGACACACAAGCACGCACACACGCACGCACGCACGCACACACACACACACACACACACGCACACACACACACACACACACACCCGCGCACACACACACACGCGCACGCGCACACGCGCACACACACACACACACACACACACGCACGCACCTGCACACATACACACACACGCACCCGCGCGCACACACACGCTCCCGTGCGCGCGCACGCACACACACACACACACACACACACACACACACACTCTCTGTGATGGCACAGCATGGCCGCTCCACTCTGAGCTCCTCTGGGGGCTGAACCACTTGGCACAGTAATGGGGAGACGAGCGGCTGATACAGCAAATCCGGTGCCAGAGCTGGGAGTGGCATTGGCAGGGGGGCGGGGCTGGAAGGCAGGGGCCAGTGAGAGAGCGGGTGGAGTACTGTCACAGAAATGGGGCCCCTGCAGTGTGGGGGTGCAGACATCACCCCAACTGCCAGCCATGGCCTCCCTGAGCAGGAGGAAAAAGCCTGGCCAATCAGAGAACAGCACAAGACTGCAGGACTCACAGGAAGCTTATAAAAAGGTCAACCCCGAAGTCAGACGGGCAGGGCAGACTCCAAAGAGTACTTCCTGTGAGACAGCCACTGCTGTTACCACGGAAACATCTCAAAACACAGTTAACAGCGTTACAGTGGGCGTGACCCAGCAGGACACAGGGGGTGGAAAGGAAAAGCAGGGAAAGGTCATAAGGGCTGGTCTCATCCAATCAGGAGGCAGGCCTGACTGTCAGCAGAACTCCCGCTACACCAATGGCAGCGTGGTCGCTCCTGAGCTGGTGGGCGGGGTTTGTGCTGAAAGCACTGACGGCATGCAGGAGGAGAGGGGGCGGGGCTTCAGGGAGTGTCAGCTCCACCCCCGGCCCTGTCACTCCACCCCCCAGATCTGCAGCACCTGTGGGCGGCGGCAGTCCCAGGCTCCGCCCTGCCGCAGGAGGACTGTCCCTGCCCCCACCCACTCTGCGGGAACGCACTTTACTCTGACCTCACACACGCACACAGCCCCAAAACCAGCACCCCCTGCCCTGCCCTCAAACACCCCAAAACCAGCAGGTCCTGATACCTTTACACATACAGCATCCAAATCAGTGCCACCCCCTGATCCAAACGACCCAAAAGCATCTCACTGCACCCCACCCCCAGAGAGGCTTGTCACAGCCACCCCCCACTTCCCCACAATGCAATGGGGCCGCCAGGGGCCTGCAGCACCGACTGCTGACTGTAGAGGAGAGTCTGCACTCCAACCAGCAGAAGATCAGAGTGTTGCTGAACGTCATACATGACCTGGAGAAGAACAGAGCACTGAGCGAGGGGTGAGGGAGAGGAGGAGGAGGAGAGAGAGACGGAGAGAGAGAGAGAGAGAGAGAGAAGGAGAGAAGGAGAGAGGGAGAGAGAGACAGAGAGAAGGAGGAGGAGTGAGAGAGAGAGAGGGAGAGGGAGAGAGGGAGAGAGGGGGAAGAGGGGCAAGGAATAGTGGTGAAAGAGGAGAATAAAAAGGACCATGTTGTTTGTGTACATCAATTGTGTATTTGCATCTGAGGTAAAAAATGTGTGTGTGTGTGTGTGTGTGTGTGTGTGTGTGTGTGTGTGTGTGTGTGTGTGTGTGTGTGTCCGTCCCGCAGTTTTCTATATTTCTCCCCTTGGTGTGTGTTCAGTCCTTTGTCACACAGATCCTCCGTCTGGCAGACAGATCTAATATGAGCCATAATCCCTCTGAGATTATCATATCAGGTCTGTAATTAATGTCTCTGGACCTCACCGCTGCTCCTACTGTGCATGACTCAGAAGAGCCCTCTCTGTCTGCTCCTGCACAGTGTGTGCGTGTCTATGAGTGAGAACAGGTTTGTGTTTGTGTGTGATAGTATATGTGTGTGTGCTCATTCATTGTAAAAGGATACACTCTGTTCTCTTGTGCTGGAAGCTGCTCTGGATAAGAGCATCTGCTAAATGAATGTAAGGTATTGTAATGTAATGTAGTGTGTGTGTGTGTGTGTGTGTGTGTGTGTGTTGTGGGTGTTGTTTATGTGTTTGTATGTATGTACATTTTTGTCACGTCATTTGTTGTGTTTTTGCAGACGCTGTTACTACAGAACAGGACAGGACCTCAACAACTGCAGAACCTGCCAGAACACAGCCTGCATCATCTACAGGTAGCTGCCAGGACGCCTGCATTACCTACAGGTAGCTGCCAGGACACCTGCATTAGCTACAGGTAGCTGCCAGGTCACCTGCATTAGCTACAGGTAGCTGCCAGGACATCTGCATTAGCTACAGGTAGCTGCCAGGTCACCTGCATTACCTACAGGTAGCTGCCAGGACACCTGCATTAGCTACAGGTAGCTGCCAGGACACCTGCATTAGCTACAGGTAGCTGCCATGACATCTGCATTAGCTACAGGTAGCTGCCAGGACACCTGCATTAACTAGAGGTAGCTGCCAGGACACCTGCATTAGCTAGAGGTAGCTGCCAGGTCACCTGCATTAGCTACAGGTAGCTGCCAGGACACCTGCATTAGCTACAGGTAGCTGCCAGGACACCTGCATTAGCTACAGGTAGCTGCCAGGACACCTGCATTAGCTAGAGGTAGCTGCCAGGACACCTGCATTAGCTACAGGTAGCTGCCAGGACACCTGCATTAGCTAGAGGCAGCCGCCACAACACCTGCATTACCTACAGGTAGCTGCCAGGACACCTGCATTAGCTACAGGTAGCTGCCAGGTCACCTGCATTACCTACAGGTAGCTGCCAGGTCACCTGCATTAGCTACAGGTAGCCGCCAGGTCACCTGCATTACCTACAGGTAGCTGCCAGGACACCTGCATTAGCTACAGCTAGCTGCCAGGACACCTGCATTAACTCTTTCACACACAGCATACAACAGAATTTTAAGCAACTGCAGTAACAGCAGTATTTGACAACAGTTCATTCCTTCAATGAGGGTAGTGCTTTAATAAACATAAGGAAAACTCTATATTCTCCCTAAAAAGAATTATCATAAACTATTAATGGAGTGATTAAGGATATCTACTGCAATTATACCATCTCATCC
>CM032888.1:34674262-34728576 GCA_019176425.1 Megalops atlanticus
GCATCCTGAGAGGCAGGATGAAATCCAACAGATACTGGCCCTCGAGATGCCCATCACCACTGAAGAAGACGGGAGGACGAGGTGATTTACTGCGTCAAAGGCTGCAGAAACATCTAGAAGTACCAGATTAGGAGGCAGCCCTTGCAGAGCAAAGGCCATCAGTGACAGAAAGAAGAGCCATTTCAGTGGAGTGGCCAGTTTTAAAGCCAGATTGATTGAGATCATGCAGGTCATTCTGTATGAAAGTGTGAATGCTGACTGTAGGCAGAGCTCCTCTCCATGCAGTACTCCAGCTCTCTGCACAGGCGGATGATGTCACGTGTGGCTGTGCTTCAGAAAGCCTCTAACGCAGAGCTACACTAAGGCACACCTCCACTGCTCTTCCCCCTTGACCAGGGTACACAGCCTGATCTCAAAGGCCTGGAAGACTGATAATATTAACTGCAAACCCGGGAGTCAATCTGAACTCAGTGACCTTACAGCATAGCCTCAGACAGGCTGGGGTTAACAGACTCCAGACGTTTTTCTGCTGGATAAAGGACAATGTGAGAGAGCTCTGTGCTCAGTGTGTGAGGGGCCTGTGTCCCTCTCTCTGTACGCGCTGTATTGATGTAAAGTGTGTCACACCGCTCAGGTGTAGGGGAATCAATCAGTGCGCTGCGATCGATATAAGCTGCTCTCCACGCGACTGTGTGATCAATGAGCTGCCCAAAAATAACATCGATAATCATCAGCTACACTGAACCCCCGCCCCCGCACCCTCCAGCCTCTTTCCTCCAAAACAAACCCCCTCCGTCTGCCTGTCCTGCCTGTGTATCTGCCGGCCACAGCCTGTAAGATACATAAAGCACACAATAAAACACCTACTCTTTCATTCATGAATGTGGCATCTTCATAATGGTGCATAAGAAAGCGGAGTGTGAGTGTCGTCTCTGGATGGATCCTCCCTGTGTAACAGTCCTGCTCCCGGGTCAGCCGTGATGCTCCGAGCACGAGAAGCACAGTGCCTCTCAGCATGCACTGAGCACGCAACGAGCACGCACTGAGCAAACACTAAGCACAGTGCCTCTCAGCACACACTGAGAACACACTGAGCACACACTGAGCACAGTGCCTCTCAGCACACACTGAGCACACACTGAGCACACACTGAGCTCAGTCCCTCTCAGCACACACTGAACACACACTGAGCACGCACTGAGCACACACTGAGCTCAGTCCCTCTCAGCACACACTGAGCACACACTGAGCACGCACTGAGCACGCACTGAGCACACACTGAGCTCAGTCCCTCTCAGCACGCCCTGAGCACACACTGAGCACGCACTGAGCACACACTGAGCTCAGTCCCTCTCAGCACGCACTGAGCACGCACTGAGCACACACTGAGCACAGGTCATCCCTATACTGACTCATACCCATTCTGCACAGACCCATCCAAAAAAGAAACATTTGGAAAATGAATTTTGAAAACCTAATAAATGCGCAACAGTGATAACCAAAAAATCTAAATTCAATTTGCCAAAAAGTAAAAACATTTAAATCCTGCATTAAGGACAGACAGGCACTCACTATAAAATCTAATTCCTCCTGCAGAGCTGTATAACAGGAGCAAACTCAGGAGCTGCAGTCAGACGGGGGGGAATCTGACAGCATCAGTGCAGAGATGCTGCAGTCAGGCGGGGGGGGGCTGACAGCATCAGTGCAGACACCCCTCTTCCATCTGCACTCATACTTGCCCTTTTACCAAGAAAGAGTCACAGTAGCATGCAGGACTTTTAAACTCATTCAGTGTTTAAACCCTCTGAGCCTCATTTGGTTCATTTTCTATAGCATATTCCAGCCAATCACCCCTAACAACACTGAAACATAATTCAGCCAATCACCCTTTATGACAGTGAAACCTGGAAACCAGCATCACACAAATGGGACCAATATCGCAATGAAAACAAACATGCAGAACTCTGGAAAACATGAAACTCTGAAATTGCACAGAAAATCCCCAAACATGCAGGGCTGCACTAGAGGTTTAGCCACTGATTATTAACATACATAAAGAGACTTCAGGTTTTTGGTCTTCACAGCGATATGAAACAGTGACCCAAACTCACTCCATCACCCTGCAATACTGAGATCTGAATGCAGAAAATAGTCTAACCCCAACCCTCAGCCAGCGGTCCAAACCCCCACTAACCACACACCACTTCAAGACAAAAGCACTTCATTAGTCTAATGATAACACAACAAAAGCATAACATACACCTGAATACACTGTGCCAGGTTACCTGAGCATGGTAACTGCGAAATCTGAGAAATACCTTGCCAAGGTACAGACTCAATTAGCCCAGACAGCACAGGCCAACACAGACAGCACAGAGAGCACAGGCTAACACAGGCAGAACTGTCAGTACAGACAGCACAGGCTAACACAGGCAGTCCTGGCAGCCCAGACAGCACACGTTGTGTTCGCACTGTCAGCTTCAGGAAGTGGAGAGAGCTGCATGTTCATACACCACAATAGAAATGCAGCCACATAAGGAAAAACCTCTTTCTCATTCCATTCTTTCCAAAGCTCTGAATGCGAGAGACACAGAAACCTGCCCGTCTTCTGTGGCCTGAAGGACACAGAACAGATGAGGGACATCCTGTTTTATTTTTCTCTTTATGGGAATGCTCTACATTTTATTTTTCTATTGTGGGTTATGTTTTAATGTTTTGTTAATGCTTTGGCAACATGTACCAGGGAGAGAAAGGGAGATAGAGAGAGGGGGAGAAATGGACAGAGAGAGAGAGAGAGACATACAGCTTTCTCACCCTGTCTCTGGAAGAGTTTGCTGCCCACAATCTCTGTCATGGATGCCACTTTCTGTTTCTGTAGTTTCTCTGGAGGAATGCAGGTGTAGAAATCATACAGGAGCTGGCTGTAGACACAAACAGAGAGAAGAATCTGGGCTGATCTGAGACTGAGATGCTGCTGTTCTGCAGTTGGCAGTACATCTTTCAAGGTCCATGGCAATTTTAAAAGTCCATTGAACTGGCTGAGGACAGAGTAATTGCATGAAACCTTTCTGTTACCTGAATGGGGAATTTTGTGTCTCTGTGTCTCTCACTGTGTCTGTGTGTCTCACTGTGTCTGTGTGTCTTTGTGTGTCTCACTGTGCCTCCTTGTGTCTCCGTGTGTCTCGTCGCATCTCTCTGTGTCTCTGCAAAATCTTGTCCATCTGTCTCAGAAAGATCTGCAGTTGTGTGATTTCATGGTAAAATGTCATTCAAAGTAAAATATGACCTGATTCATCAGCAGCAAACTTTCCTTTCAGGAATGAAAACTGTTAATCATGCTGTAAGATAAAGTACTGTAAGCAATTTGCCAAAATTGCACATAGTTAAAAAATGAGAAAACGATGAAAAAAATCCACATAAAAGATTACTGGATGATGGCTTTGAAGTTCAGTGAGGACATTGGCCTACTTATAGATATTATGCAACAGCACCTCCTGAGAGCCACCAGCTAACTGTCCCAGCTACATGGGGAAGAGATAAAGGAAAGAATCTACGCAGATGCTTTTGGCTGATGATTGGTCTTGAAATACAAAGGGCAAGAAACGTAATCGTAATTATCAGGAATCCTCTTGCCATTTTGAACACAGTCTCCCTGTGTAATGAGTCTGACAGTGGGCCTGTAATAGGTGACTACTCTACCTGCTCTAGAGACAGCTTTGGGGAGGCTGTGAGTTTGCGGTATTTGCAGTATCTGCTGCTCAGAAAAGTGCACCATAAAATGGCTGAAAAGGTCACCATGCTGCTCTCAGTCCTCTACCATGTGACTTAATACCAGCATATGGTTACTGCCCTCTAGCCAATCCCAGCCATACCTCTGTTCATCCAGCACATAGAAGAAAGGGCTGCATTTCTTCTTATGAATATGGTATTTCTTGTATTTCTTATACAAAACACATTAACAGGTGTTTTGGAAAGACATGAAAATTCTTACATAATTTATATCATCTTTGGATCAATTAATATAAGTTTACCATTTTCTCTGTTGGTGTAGTGGATGTAGGATAGTGCCACTCTCTATCAGTGCAATGGACACAGGATAGCAGAACTATTCTACAGGATATCCATTACAGTACTCTATATTGGTGTAATGGATACAGGATATTAGTGTAATAAGAGTGGTGCTTTCCGGTATCCATTGCACTGATAGAGAGTGGTGCTTTCCGGTATCCATTACACTGATAGAGAGTGGCGTTTCCTGTATCCATTACACTGATAGAGAGTCGCATTTCCTGTATCCATTACACTGATAGGGAGAGGTGTTTCCTGTATCCATTACATTGATATGAAGGATAGAAAAGGAAGGACAGAAATGGAAGAGGGCACTGCTCTCTGCTGAAATGCTGAACTGTAGACAGCCTGGGGAAAACCTACCTGAGACCTGGAACAGGTATAAGAGGGAGACTCACCTGAGCAGCTTGGCATCAAACACTGTCTCCACATCATGCAGGACTGTTGGCAGGTACTTCAGAGCAGCAACCTGGACACAGATATGCACACACACGTGCACACACACATGCACATGCACACACACATGCACACAGGAGAACTGTACATCAGTATACAAGCACAGGCACATATATGCAAACATACGCTTACATACACAAGATAAAAGTTACAGTGCATCTTCTGCACTAATCTGTATTCTGTTTCTGGGCACGTTCATCAGGTAGGAATTTCCACAGTTCTCTCGTTTCAACAGTAACAAAATCTCTCCGTCTCTTGGATGGGGGTGAGAAACTGAGGCCGTCTCTCTATGGTCATGAGAGCAGGGGATTCCCTGCTGACCAATCAGACTCTTTCAGTCTGGCCAATTAATGATCCCCAGTTCCACTGGCTGAACACCTCCCTCCCTCTCCCCCTCAGCTGGTGTGTGTGAATAAAACACTGAGCCTGAAAGGGGTTACATCACATATTATTATTATTATTGCTGTTGTAGTAAAGTCTGTATATGCAAACTGATCCTTAATAATGTTCCAAGGCACTGACTTGGTTACAGGGACACAGAACCTCAGAAGCAGAGGGGTGATGTCGTTTGGGACCTGATATTTGATACACAGATCCGTGTGTGCACACCTGCAGCCGGAGTGTGTGTGAGTGAGTGAGTGTGTGTGTACTGCAGCAGGAGTGTGTGTGTGTGTGTGTGTGTGTGTGTGTACTGCAGCAGGAGTGTGTGTGAGTGAGTGTGTGTGTGTGTGTGTGTGTGTGTGTGTACTGCAACAGGAGTGTGTGTGAGTGTGTGTGTGTACTGCAGCAGGAGTGTGTGTGAGTGAGTGTGCATGTGTGTGCATGTGTACTGCAGCAGGTGTGTGTGTGTGTGTGTGTGTGTGAGTGTGTACCTGTAGCAGGAGTGTAGTGGTGTAGTCGCTCTTCATTAGGTTGTTGATGGACTCAAACAGTCGCCTCAGAGAAGCTTCGAATTCTGCCTGTTCCTTTCCCTCATACAGCCTGCAGGCACACAGATGCAGCACAATCACACGGCCTTCCAAATGTGACCAAATCTGCACTTTATTTCCGTCTATATCTCTCTCCCTGTCTAACCTCTCTCTAACCTCTCCATCTATACCTCTCTCTCTAACCTTTCCATCTATACCTCTCTCTCTGTCTAACCTCTCCATCTATACCTCTCTCTCTGTCTAACATCTATCTCTCTCCCTGTCTATCCCTCCGTCTCAGTGTAACGCTGCAGATGTTATTCAGGGCAGCAGGAGGGTGGAGATTATGAATCTGCACCATAATTTCCCATAAAACTGCAGATCTCTGAGCAACATGTGATTAATGCTGGCATTGTCATCTCTAATCTCCTGCTTCTGTACAAGTACACCTTCTCTGACCCTGTGTTTCTCTCTCTCTCTCACACACACACACTCAGAAACAAATATACATAAAAAACACACAGACATGGGCACGAAATATACATACACATGCACTTAAGCCCATACACACAGACACACACACACACAATTTAGAATTTTAGGATGCAAAATTTCATTCTTCATTGTGTTTCCTTGTATGAAATACATTTGGTCTTGTGTCAGTTATTTGTGTGGGACAGGAGGTATAAGGACTTCCTTTTTGATTTGTGTTGTGATTTTTCTTTGAGACAGGGCTGGGTGTGAAGATATTCTACACACTCCACTACAGCAGATTGGAACATTGTAAAGTATGAAATCTCATAATCTATGATTCAGAAATCCATGACATGGACTAAAGGATGATTTCACAATACGAATATCTTTCATTTTTTGTTTTGTTTTTGCAGAATTTTCAGCATTGTCCATACATGTTTTGTGTGGGAGGTCATTTTTCACACCTATAACATTTTTCCTTCTGCTGTTGATTGCCAGTGTGTTGGAAAAGCAGACACTGCATTACATTACCTTATATTACTATCACTAAGCAAACGCTCTTATCCAGAGCGACTTTTATCCATTTCTACAGCCGGATCTTTACCAAGACAATTGTGGGTTAGGTACCTTACCCAAGGGCACAACAGCAGTGTCCCAGCAGGGAATCTGCATTCTGATTGAAAGTGGTTGTTATTCTCTGCCGCTGTGCATATGCTGAGAGTCCCTCTTAATGAACACCTTACTCTGCCGTCAGTGCTCTTTAGAGACGGAAGCGCCCTAATCAGCCTGGCTGAGCTGAAAGAGTCCGCAGGCAGGGGGGCAGTGTGAGGGGGGCCACAAAACGCTGCATTTGAGATTAAGGATTTGGAATGTTCTGTACGGATTAGGGAGCACACATTCACACACACAAACTGTCAGGGTCTGCGAGGAAAGGACGCAGGCGCAGACAATATAGGCAGTACAAAACGGCTATTTGCAAGTCAAAAAAAAAAAAAAAAAAAAAAAAAGTCAGAGAACAGTCTTAGTCAGTTGCTAAAAATCCAGTAATAAGCAGACAACATCCTAAATCCAAAAATCAGAATCTAGATTACAAGCAGAGTTTGTTACCGGGAAGACGGACAGACAAACTGCAGGCAGGAATCAGGGTCGATACAGGCAAAAACTAGACAGGCAAACAGGTCAGCAAAATTCCAGGGCAGTAGGCAAAAGGGTAATCCAAGAGTCAGCAACAAACAGATAAAGAACAGGCTTTTTAACAAAGGCAGTAAGGCACTGAGACGATCTGGCATTGAACAAAGCAAACAGCAGGGTAATTGTAGGCAGGCAGATGATGAGGGGATGAGACACAGGTGTGCAGAACAGGCTTCAGGTGATGGGCGTGGCAGAGTAACAGGAGGGCGGGGAGGCAGGCGGGGCAGGGAGACACATGGACCTGTAAACAAAAACAAAACCACCTGCACAACAAAGACAAAAGCAAGACACACCCACACAGACCAGCAGGGAGAAACCGAGCTGCTCAGGCCAAAGTGCTGAGACAAACACACACATTCACACACACACAGACACGCACACATTCACACACACACACACACAGACATGCACACATTCACACACACACACACACACACACATTCACACACAGACATGCACACACACACACACACAGACACACACACACACACACACACACACATTCACACACACACACACACACACACACAGACATGCACACATTCACACACACACAGACACACACACACATTCACACACACACATTCAGACACACACATTCACACACACACACACACACACACACATACACATTCACAAACACACACACACATTCACACACACACACACACACACACACACACACATACACACACACAGACATGCACACATTCACACACACACAGGCACACACACACAGACATGCACACATTCACACACACATTCACAGACACACACACACACACACACACACACACACACACACACACACACATTCACAAACACACACAAACATTCACACAGACACAGACACACACACACACACACACACACACATTCACAAACACACACAAACATTCACACAGACACAGACACACACACACACACACACATTCACAAACACACACAAACATTCACACAGACACAGACACAGACACACACACACATTCACAAACACACACAAACATTCACACAGACACAGACACACAGACACACACACACACACACACATTCACAAACACACACAAACATTCACACAGACACAGACACACACACACACACACACACACACACACACACACACATTCACAAACACACACAAACATTCACACAGACACAAGCACTAAACTCCACCGTGCTTTGTGGTTCTGTTCATTTCTCATTCCTCATCATGACGCCTGACTGCAGGTGCACTCACTGTGAGTAGAGCATTCGGGAGCGAACGATGAATTTGAAGATGTACTCCAGCGCCTTGAGTGTGCGTAGGATGGGTTCACACTGCTCCCCCCGACTCGACACGTCCAGATAGGTCTTCAGCACCGACATCAGCTTCCTGTGGACGGGACACAGAAACAAACCAGAAATATGATACAGAATATAGATACATGCATAAAGGAGACATATGATATAGACTATGGACACAGTAATGAATGAAGTATATTTGAGGCCTTTTTCCCAGGCCTGGCTGAGATTGCCAGCAATCATGAGAACCCTGGCAAGTCATGAAAGAGTCCATGTGTGAAGGAAACATAAAAACAGATGAAGAAATTCAGAAATAAATATAACTGTGTGTGTGTTTGCATTGCTATGTGTAGCATAGGTTAGCATATGTGTGTGTGTTTGTACTACGCTGTGTATTAGCATATGCGTGTGTGATTGAGTGTACGTGTGCATATGTGTGTAGATTTTACTGTGTATCTAATGCTGCAACAGCCACACATACACACCAGACTGTATGCAGGCACTCCCTGCCGCCCCAGGCAACACAGAGTCCAGATAAAAGGACTGAGACTGAACTCAGATCACCCTGTTATTGCAGTGAAACCTGCATTAGGCACACAGAGCAGCACAGAGCAGAGCAGCACAGAGCAGCGCAGAGCAGCACAGAGCAGCACAGAGCAGAGCAGCACAGAGCAGCACAGAGCAGCACAGAGCAGAGCAGCACAGAGTAGAGCAGCACAGAGCAGCGCAGAGCAGCACAGAGCAGCACAGAGCAGAGCAGCACAGAGCAGCACAGAGCAGCACAGAGCAGCACAGAGCAGAGCAGCACAGAGCAGCACAGAGCAGAGCAGCACAGAGTAGAGCAGCACAGAGCAGCACAGAGCAGCACAGCTGAATGCAAACAGCGCATAAAACTCATGAAGCAGGCAGGATTATTCTTTACGGCCCAACTACAGAACCTGAAGCATTCGGCTGTGAATAGTGATTAGCAGTGATTTACTCCTTATAGTAATATACTCCACATTATTAATGTAAGAGTGATTTACTCTCTTGGTGAGAGAGAGAAAGAGGCAGACATACTTGTAGGCGAGGGTGGCACTGAAGTGCTGTTTGATGTACGCCTCCAGCACTGTGTTGAAGTGCTGAAACTTCCTGTCTGCAATCAGACCTATGATGTAGATCTGAGAAACAGACAGCACAGACATTACACAAAGATAGTTTCAGGCAAACAAACATATTACTCAGTTATTTTAGAGTGTTGTGAGAACTCTGGGGCAGTTTTCTACTGACAGGAAAAGTTAATCACTCAGAGGGGAGAGAAGAAGACAGCTACGCACCAAAGCATCAAACACCAGGATGTCATAGTCATCAGTCTGGGAGTGCTCCATCATAATGTTGAACAGGGCATCCAGGGTGTCCTGCAGGAACTGGAGACAGAGGAGTGAGAAAAGAGGCACACAGACAGACAGACAGACAGACAGACAGACAGGGGGAGTAAAGAGAGATAAAGACAGACAGACAGACTGACAGGGGGAGTAAAAAGAGATAGAGACAGACAGACACATAGACAGACAGAAACACAGACTGAGGGAGTGAATATACAATCCCCATCTCTCCCTGCTCACCTCATCTGCCCAAAAACATTCCCTCACCACAATCTCACCACAGCCTACACCCCCTCTCCTTTTCCCTCCAGCTCCCGGCTTCCACAGAGACACATATCAGTCCGGACAACACTGCCACTGCCACGCCCACTGCCTCTCATCAACATTGCCACACCCACTGCCACACCCACTCTCCTTTCTCCACACTGCCACACCCACTACCCTTCCTCTGCACACACCTTCACCCATAAGCCCCACCCTTCTTGACAGGGTGGTGGTGTGAGTCTGCTCATCGCTACAAACTGGAGAGTCTCTGTACTTCACCTCACCTACCTCCTCTTTTCAATTTCATGCTAAGCTTCTAGAACACTGGCTTCTTCTCCTTGCTCTGGTCATTTGACTACCCTAACCCCTGCACCCTGAACCCTCCCACTCAGTCACCTCTCACTGTAACCCTACAGCCTGAACCCTCCCACTCAGTCACCTCTCACCATAACCCTACAGCCTGAACCCTCCCACTCAGTCACCTCTCACCATAACCCTACTGCCTGAACCCTCCCACTCAGTCACCTCTCACCATAACCCTACAGCCTGAACCCTCCCACTCAGTCACCTCTCACTGTAACCCCACAGCCTGAACCCTCCCAGTCAGTCTCCTCTCACTGTAACCCTACAGCCTGAACCCTCCCACTCAGTCACCTCTCACATAACCCCACAGCCTGAACCCTCCCACTCAGTCACCTCTCACTGTAACCCTACAGCCTGAACCCTCCCACTCAGTCTCCTCTCACTGTAACCCTACAGCCTGAACCCTCCCACTCAGTCTCCTCTCACTGTAACCCTACAGCCTGAACCCTCCCACTCAGTCACCTCTCACCATAACCCCACAGCCTGAACCCTCCCACTCAGTCACCTCTCACTGTAACCCTACAGCCTGAACCCTCCCACTCAGTCTCCTCTCACTGTAACCCTACAGCCTGAACCCTCCAACTCAGTCACCTCTCACCATAACCCTACAGCCTGAACCCTCCCACTCAGTCACCTCTCACTGTAACCCTACAGCCTGAACCCTCCCACTCAGTCTCCTCTCACTGTAACCCTACAGCCTGAACCCTCCAACTCAGTCACCTCTCACCATAACCCCACAGCCTGAACCCTCCCACTCAGTCACCTCTCACTGTAACCCTACAGCCTGAACCCTCCCACTCAGTCACCTCTCACTGTAACCCCACAGCCTGAACCCTCCCACTCAGTCACCTCTCACTGTAACCCTACAGCCTGAACCCTCCCACTCAGTCCCCTCTCACTGTAACCCTACAGCCTGAACCCTCCCACTCAGTCTTCTCTCATCATAACCCCTATAGCCCTCCCTCTGTCACCTACCACTGTAGCCTTACTAGTCTCTCTGCCCTTTGCTTCATGGCCCCTTCTTCACTCCCATGTATAGAATGTTTCTCAGCTATGTCTTGTTTTCCCCCCTTGTCTCCAGGCCTGTAAGACCATTTCCTCTGGCTGTCTGACACATGCCATGCTGACAGAGCCAAACTATGGACTGCAGAACAGTATTGGGAAAAATCTCACACCCTCGCCGATCTCTCTGTCCACCGGAATCTCCTCTATCTGTCACATTCTCTCATCTCCTCAGGCATCTTTTTTCACAACAGAAGTCATGAGTCACCCAATAGCCCTGCAAACTGTTCTCCACCTTTTCCTCCCCGCTCTCTCCACCACTCCCTCGTCCCTCTTCTCTCTCTGCCACTTGCCCTCTGTTACTTATCCTGTTCTGTCCACAAACGCAGACCTCAGAACTCCTCATGCCTCATTGCCTAACTCCCTGCTGCTTGCCCCTCCTTCCCTCTTCTCTTCTCCAGAAGATCACACCTGACACTCCCATTCATTACGTCACTCATCAACAACTCCCTGATCCATGACCGTGTCCCCTCTGCCTTCCAGCAGGCTCATTTCACATCTCTGCTCAGGAAACCAGCACTGGACCCTTCTACTGCCCAACCCTACCACCCCCATGGCTGCTAATGTAACTGTAACGATAGCCAGCTGCTTCCATTCATCTGATGCTCAGGTTTCCTCACACACCTCGGCCTGATGTCTCACTGGATGTCTAACCATCACTTGAGACTCAGTTTGGCCAAGTCCTTTTCATTCAGACCATCACCCTGCAAAACACTGCTGTGGGCTCACAGTGTCCCTAAATTCTCAAACATCTCACCTGTGGTTACTGGTGACAGCCTTTATGTGTTTCAAAGAACTGGTGTTCATCTACCACACAGTACAGGGAATGCCCTCCCGCAAACCCCCTGATGAGCTAACATGTTGATCTAGGCACACGTTTGTGATCTCTGCTCTATGTTTGGCACTGACATTTGTTGATATTTGGTTAGTGGTGTCCTGTTTTTGCAGTGTTTCACTCCACTTTATTAGATGCACCATGTACATTGCTCTGGATAAAAGCATCTACCAAATGACAATAATGTAATAATGTACACAGACACAGACAGACAGACAAACAGAGGAACTTGTGACCGCACAGAGAAGGACAGGGGACTGAGGAGAAGGACAGGGGACTGAGGAAACTGGCAAAGTGGCAGGGACTGACACACACCTTCACCACCTCCTCCCCATCAATCAGCTTCAGCTTTTCCAGATTCTCTTTCAGTAGCTCAGGACGTGTCCGCCATTTCAACAGACCCAGCAAACCCACTGTTACAGAGGAGGAGAGACAATGAAAGACCATTTTACATACACTTTAGCTACATGAAATAATTGTCTTATGATTTATGAGGTAACAGACTTTACATGCTGAACAGCATTTATAAACACAGATATCCACACATATAAATGTACATGCATGCACACACTTGGTCACACACATATGCATGCATGCATGCATGCACACAATCACACTCACACACCTGCACACATTCCAACATACATGCACACATACATGCATGCACACAATGCATCCAACATACATGCATACATGCATGCACACAATCACACTCACACACCTGCACACATTCCAACATACATGCACACAATCACACTCACACACCTGCACACATTCCAACATACATGCACACATACATGCATGCACACAATCACACTCACACACCTGCACACATTCCAACATACATGCACACATACATGCATGCACACAATCACACTCACACACCTGCACACATTCCAACATACATGCACATATACATGCATGCACACAATCACACTCACACACCTGCACACATTCCAACATACATGCACATATACATGCATGCACACACACTCATGCACACAGTCACACACACATACTGAATACACATGCACACATACATGCATGCGCACCAGGCCTGGGCAATATCAAAATCTGAAGCTGAGGTATTGTCTTCCAAAAATAATGCAATATATGATAACATTGACCCCTAGCAAAGGGGTGGGGTGGAGTTTCGATGGAGTGGGGAACCCCCGTGACCCTCAATTTGCCTACATTGGTGAATCAGGGTTCAGCATTAACGGCTAACGAATCGCTGAGGCAAATAAAACTGGCCAGTAACTTTAACGTTTCAATTCACAACATCCACAGTTTCCATGCCCAGTGAAAGGCGTGCCTGACAGCGCTCTGATGGTCCCAGCACAACCCACCCATTCCTTTTTATCCAAAACACACACAACCGCAGATGTGCTTGCCTGACGGCTTCTGTGAAAGTTTTAATCAAGCAGTGCCCTCCGAACCACAGTGACATGTACTTTTGCGTCACAGAACTCATTTTTGACATTGACCATTGAAGTTAGTTGACTTGCAGAAGTTACAGGTTCAACAAGCCACCTTGATAGATTTATTTTTACCTCCTTATTACAACCAAGTTAGCTCAGCTAGTTAATATAGCCTGCTAGAAGTGTAGTATAGCAAGCAAGTTTTTTGCTATTGCAGAAGATGACTTTCAGCAAGAAACTTTAACAGACTTGGATTCACATACGGAGTCTGGGCTCGCTAAGGCACTTAATGCAGTTTCCCTGCTCGACCCGCCCTGATCGATCTGCCTTCTCTCCCCATGTCGCACTTCAGTAAATTAATGCTGATGGCTTGACCTGTGCAGCACTGTATTTACAACATATTACATCGCTGGCAATATATGTCGCTGACAGTCTCTATCTAGGAAATATAACTTCCTTTGCTAAGGTTAGTTACATGTCAGCAAGCTAAAATTCGCTACTAACTAGTTAACACTCAGCCAGCATACCTTAGCTAAGCTGCAAGCATCCAAGTAGAGCAGCTACCGTTCCATGTTCTCTCTGAAAAGAGATCTATATTGTACCATTGTTATTATTATTATTATTATTATTATTATTATTATTATTATTATTACTATTATAACCAGTATTTTTGGTGCTGCTGAACACTGAGGGAGTGCTAGTTGCACATATGTAAAGATACTTCCCTGCAGCTTCTGCCATTAAGGGATAGCATCTCTAACTGCGACTCCACCATGCTAACGGGTCCTCCTCTCCTCTGATTACCGCCTCCTGTCCGTATATTGGCCCTGTCAGGGATGTAGAGGTATGAAAGGTGGGCAACTGGGCACTCTGGAAGAGAAGCAACTGAGGCAACAGTGCAGATCTGTGTAATTCAGTCACTGGCCTGCGATGAGGGAAAGCAGTCAGCTACACTGAGCGAGTTTTCTTTTCTTTCACTAACCAAAGTGAAGGAGCTAAAGATTTGGGTCAGAATTTTGTACTTTATGAGGGTGAAGGGGTGAGATGTGGGCACACACACACACACACACACACACACACACACACACACACACACACACACACACACACACACACACACACACACACACACACACACACACACACACAAACACACACACACACACACACACACACACACACACAACACACACACACACACACACACACACACACACACACACACACACACACACACACACACACAGCCACACAAACACACACACACACACACACACACACACACACACACACACACACACACACACACACACACACACACACACACACACAGCCACAGCCCCAAAACACACACACACACACACACACACACACACACAGCCACAGCCCCACACACACACACACACACACACACACACACACACACACACACCACAGCCACAAACACACAACACACACACACACACACACACACACACACACACACACACACACACACACACACACACACACACACACACACACACACACACACACACACACACACACACACACACACACACACACACACACACACACACACACACACACACACACACACACACACACACACACACAGCCACACACACACACACACACACACACACACACACACACACACACACACACACACACACACACACACACACACACACACACACACACACAGCCCCAAACACACACACACACACACACACACACACACACACACATACACACACACACACACACAGCCACCACACACACACACACACACACACACACACACACACACACACACAGCAAACACACACACACACACACACACACACACACACACACACACACACACACACACACACACACACACACACACACACACACAGCCACACACACACACACACACACACACACACACACACACACACACACACACACACACACACACACACACACACACACACACACACACACAGTCACACACACACACACACACACACAGCCACAGCCCCAACACACACACACACACACACACACACACACACACACACACACACACACAGCACACACACACACACACAACACACAAACACACACACACACACACACACACACAGCCACAGCCAAACACACACACACACACACACACACACACACACACACACACACACACACACACACACACACACACAGCCACAGCCCCAAACAAACACACACACACACACACACACACACACACACACACACACACACACACACACAGCCACAGCCCCACACACACACACACACACACACACACACACACACACACACACACACACAGCCACACAAACACACACACACACACACACAGCCACAGCCCCAAACACACACACACACACACACACACACACACACACACACACACACACACACACACACACAGCCACAGCACACACACACACACACACACACACACACACACACACACAGCCACAGCCCCACACACACACACACACACACACACACACACACAGCCACAGCCCCAAACACACACACACACACACACACACACACACACACACACACACACACACCGTTCTGAGTGAGCTTGGTGGAGCAGACGAGGGTGGAGATGGTGAAGCTGTCTCTGGAGCTGATAGACAGAGCCCCCACACTGCTGCCACTGCGCATCAGTGTCGCCCCCTTGTGGACCTCCCCCTGCCGCGTGGAGGGGAGGGACAGGTAGGAGCTCACGTCCTCCATCCTCTTGCTGTCCCCCTGTGGAATGAGCTGTCAGTACTTTCCCCGGCTTCTCACTTTGAGAGCCAAAGCCCTGCAGTGCACCGCCAGCTAGACTGACCTGAGTGTGATGTATACAAATCCACATGCAAATCTCATAAAGATCTCAACAATTTGAGCTTCCAGCACATTCCTCTCTATGGAAGTGAAATATGGAGCCAGAAGCTGCAGCTCTGCAGATGATGCCGTGTGGCAGCTGACCTTGAAGACCACAAGGTCATGAACCCCATCCTGCAGGACGGTACCATCCTCCTTCATCAAACGCACAAATGCCATGGCAAAGTTCTTCTCGCTCTTATCCTTGGCTGAGAGGCAGAGAGAGGAGAAAAGAATGGAGTTAAGGAAAGAAAGAGAGCAGGAGACAGAGTGACAGGAGAGAGAGAGAGCAGAGGAACGCTCAGTCAGGTCATGCAGTTGGTGAAGCCGGTGTGCTTCCTCAGGTAAGAGACCACAGAAGAGGAGGAGCACTCACACTCCTGAGAAGAGCGGTGACGGAACATGAAGCGCAGGTGAATCCGTTGCATCTCCTCCAGGGGGATCGCCACCTACGGGTGGGGGGACCATATTACAGTGTAGACACAATTCAGCTGTCCGAACTCTGGAATATTAGCCACAGGTCATGATAACAGGATAAAAAAGTGATAAAATGACAAAAGAGTGAATACTTGCACTGCAAGTATATTGCGTCTGTGCCAAACAGGAGTTAATTATTGAAGTGTTAGGGAAAGTACTGGGCTGATCTTACATATTCAACTTCCACTCCATCCCCCCATGCCTGAGCAGAATCATTTATTTGATCTAACTGTGAGACTTTGGGAAATCTTCTTTCTGTCTCTCACCTTGAAAGTCTCCATCCAGCGTGGCTGCTTCACCTGGTAGTAGATGACAGATCTGTACTCGTTGACTGGCCGGTCCCCTGCCCCCAGGCAGATGGAGTTCTGGGGGGAGAGAGAATCAGTCAGTCACACTCACCCCTATGTGCCACACTCTGATCTCTTACTGCCCTCCCTCACCCCATACTGCCCTCTACTGCCCTCTCTCACCCTGTACAGCCCTCTACTTCCCTATCTCACTCCCCATTGCCCCTTATTGCCCTCTCTCATTCACTACTGACCCCTACTGCCCTCTCTCACCCCCTGTTGACCCCTGCTGTCCTCTACTGTCCTGCTGTTTGTTTGATTGATGGGCTTTGGAGCCCACTCATGCTGTGTGAAGTACAATGGTAACCATTGGAAACCATGACTATGGGATGTGTGTATCATATGATCCAAAACTGCATGTCAGCAAATGCTCCTGTTCATGAGAAGATGGAGATATTGTTCCTACCATAAGAGTCTTTGATCCTGCTGTGAGAAGATGTGAAGCATTGCTGCCCCCTGCTGGACTGGTGCATTACTGACAACACTTTCACTCAAACTGATTCCTGTACATCACTCTAAGCAAACACACACGCGCAGTCAGTGCCTGCTGGACCCTGCTGAAAGTGCAGACTCACCGGCACCACCTTGCCCTCCTCGTCACACACCCACATGATGACCTCCACGTTCTTCTGCGTGGTCTTGTTGTATTTGTCAAAGTCGCCGGCTGCCAGAGTCAGGTAGATGTCGTTGCGCACGACGCCGGGCATAATGATCTCAGGGAAACCCAGCTTGCGGGCCACCACTGTGCTGCGATCCACCAGGTGGGGGTACTCCTTCCGAATCTGCACAATGTCCCCCACCAGAGCCTTCATGGTCACCCACAGCCCTGGAGAGGAGGACAGCGCCGGTTTCCACAGTGCACATAATAATCACAGTGTAATGGGAGAACTAATCGCAGTGCAGGGAAAGCCACCTTGCCCTCCGCTGTCTCCACGAGCCGTTGTCACTTTGTTAAGCAGAGTGTGTAGGAAGTCATGCTCAGCAACAACCCTGTGAAGAAACACACACACAAACAAACTGAGTGCCTTCACTGCGTGGACAAGTGCATCCAAAAGAAACATTGTAAATAAAATGAATAAATGTTAACAAACTAAATGTAAGATGTACTCTTTCTGAGAAATATTAGTCAACTGAGCCATAAAAACTGCACAAAAAAGTGTGAGAGGTGGTTAAACTCACGGGTGGAAGGGAATGAAGAACTGTTTCTCCTCATCGCACTCCAGCTTCCCCTTTATAATATCACTGATGTCCATCACTGCATTGGCGGCAGGAGAGAGCACATGAAGTACACATTACAGCAACGACACAAACAGCTGCGGACTGATACAGCTGCAGGAGCGCTGACTCAGCTCCACATGATTTACATCGACACTGATAAACTTCAGCTAAAACCTGAACAAAAGCTGCAACATTCATCCAGAGCTCTCCAAACCGTTCAGTGTGAAGGAGAAGCACATATATGAAGTGGTCTTGGTCTTCAGTGAAAGTTGAAGTATATTGAGTGGAGTGTCCATGGAAGGCCCTGAGGTTCTACCTGCCACTCCAAACGGCCGCCGCAGCCCTTGAGTACACTTCTTAGAGTTGGTCTCTTTGAGGTCCATTCGTCCCACTCGAACGATCTGACAGATCAGGAAGATCCTCTCCCTGTTCAGGTCTTTATTGCCCAGGTCCTGGGACACAGACAAATTATACAGCAATGGCATTGAATTTGGAGTTAAAGTTAGCAGTAAATTCAATATGCTTTGGAAGGATTTTTAAAGATTCATCCCAGAATTCAGCCAAAGATATTCAAATTGTATGATGGATTTTCCTTGCAGAACAAATTCAGTATGTAAAATAACATGATCTTTCACATATGTTGATTCTTCCTTGACTGTACCTGTACTGTCAGATGTTTTACTTGTACTAGTTCTTTTATGTAAGTCAGCTGCCCACAGAAGATAATTCTTTCAAGGTTGATTGGATGATTAGTGGATGGAATTGCCCAACTGTTTATTATGTGTTTACTAATCACTTTGGGATTATCCACATGTTCAAAATGACTACAGTTGTTTAAACACTTCTGATACCTGGATACTTCAAAATAAACCTAGAAAATAACATTTACTTACTGACCAATCAATGGTGGTGCACTGGTATTATTAAATATTATTAAATAAAACCAGCATTATTAAATATCGGTGTGGGTGCAGCGTGCCTGTCTCAGTCTGGCCATAGAGACCAGCTGGTTCCACAAAACCTGAATACCCAGACAGGACAACCTGTGCTAACATGTGCTAACAGTCCTGTCAGACCTGCACTTCAGCACTAAATGTGAGTGTAAAAAAACACTTCCCAAAGACAGCACAACTCTACCCATAATTCCCTGCCTTGCAGGGCATGGCTCAATTCCCCAGCCAGCTGGGACAGAGGTGTGCAGCCTGGATTCTGTGATTGAAGATGTTATTTACTTGCTCTGGCAGCATGATCGGTCACAACTGCAAACAAACCAAATCAGTTTGAATGCAATATAGCTCAGAGAGACAGCGAAAGAACCACACAGCGTATACAGAGACAGAAGGAGCATCGGATCATTTCTTTCATTTGACATTTGAAATTATAAAATTAGCAGTATGGTATAGCGGTAATGAGCAAGACTAACTGATCAAAAAGTTGCTGTTCTGATTCCCCACTGGGGCACTGCTACTGCACCCTTGAGCAAGGTGCTTAACCCACAAGTGCCTCAATAAATGACCGTCTGTATAAATGGGTAAGATTGTAACTTATCTAAGTTGCTCTGGATAAGAGTGTCTGCTAAGTGACTAAAATCTATGTGACTAAAACTGAATGTTACTCATAAAACCAGACCCATTTAAGCTACCGAAGAGCATGGATCTCTCTCTCAAAGTAGCAGTGTTCGCTGGTTTTAACAGGAAGAGTATTAGAAGGAACACTAGAATCTGTCAAACTCTAACTTGTGTGTGACAGATGCAGTGGCACAGACATACACGCACATGCGCTACATTGGTGCTGCGCAATCAAAGGCTCATCCTTCATGCATGTAATGCTACAGATCATTTCAACAACATCAGACGAACCATAACTGTGTCTGGGCCAGGCCAAGCCAAGATTAACATGTGCAGAAAAATTCAAACTTGAACCTACATAAAGAGTGAGAAAGGGGGATTATTTAGTTTCTGGTACATATGTTTGTAAATGGATCCTCCTAAAAGTTATGCTGGTTTACACATGTCATTTCATTTGTCATTTACACATGTCATTTCATCAAACATCAAGTTTAATTTCCTGCCATGATTCTTCTTTTTCCTATAGCAATAATGTATTGTAGCAGTAAGGAGCAGCAGTGTGGTGTAGCGGTAAGGAGCAGCAGTGTGGTGTAGCGGTAAGGAGCAGCAGTGTGGTGTAGCAGTATGGAGCAGCAGTGTGGTATAGCAGTAAGGAGCAGCAGTGTGGTATAGTAGTAAGGAGCAGCAGTGTGGTGTAGCAGTAAGGAGCAGCAGTGTGGTATAGTAGTAAGGAGCATGGCTCTTAACGCAAAGGTTGCTGGTTTGATTCCCTACTGGGCCACTGCTGTCATAACTTTGGTCAAGTTATCCAACCCAGAATTACCTCAGTCAATATCCAGCTATATAAATGGATAACATTTAAAAATTGAAGTCTATATAAGTTGCTCTGGTTAAGAGTGTCTGCTAAGCAAGTAGGTGTAAATGAATGATCTGAACCTGTGTGATTTCTTGCCCCGGTCCAGCTGTGACTTACAGTAAATACGACTTTTAGGTTGTTCAACATGTCAACTTCCTTGGGAAAACCTTTACTTCCCCAGCGAACCAGATAGTTTTCACTGTGAGGAAGAGGAACAGGAGAAAGATGAGGGTTAGAGTCTGTTCTCATGAATTGCAAATTTCAGAGAGATAGATACTGACACTGTTCTCTCTTTCATTGTTCTGTCTAACATTCTCTCTCAGAGTGGAACTGCTTGACTGGCTGGAAATATTTGTACAGGTGTTAGTGGCACCTGCAAACCTGCAGGGGGCAGAGGAGAGGAGGCAGAGGAGTACAGAGAGAGAGGCCATACCACCCCTCCTGACCTGATGATTGCCTGCTTGTTGGGGTCATAGAGGGACATGAAGAGTTCAGAATCTTCTCCAATGCGACACACAAAGTTCCGGACGAAGACATAGAGACTGTGAGTGGGAGATGACTGGATCCGTGCTGAGATTCCGGAATGATCCGCCTGCACATTGGACTGTAGGAGGAGGGGGGCAGGGAGAGGTTAGCCTAGCCTGATCTCCACATTTAGAATAATTTACCAACACAAATCATATCATTACAATTCACCGCAGAGAACCTGTCAAAATTAAATACATGAATAAATAATTAAATACATAAAAGTACTAGGAAATGTCAAAATAAATAAAAATATTAATAACAATATAAATTAATAATTAACTCATGACATTAATAAATAATCCAGTGGAGAGTGATATTATTTTAAAAAATTAACATTTTCATTCCTTTGTTCATTCATTCATTCATTCACTCATTCACTCATGCTGTGCAAGAGCACTCTGCCAATAAAAGCTAATCTGCAGGGCCAGGGATATCACTCTGTAGTGCAGCAAGAACACTTTCTGATACCATTACAGGCAAGCTGACTGCCCTCAGAGTTTAGCTGACTGTCTCCTGACAGAACTTACTCTTGCCACTGCTCTCAAGGAGGAGGCCTTGCTGTAATCATGTTTTTAAATTCTAATTATATTTCTGCTTACCGATGCCAACTTATTAGTAATTTATGTTAGATTTTGTGAGGTGTGAGGTTTTGTGAAGTTCATTCCACCATTGGCAGACAAAGGCAAATGGCAGACAAAGTTCTGGCACAAAATTCTTATCTAGAACTTTCTCTGCTGTTGTCCCCCAATGGTGGAATGAACTTCCACATTTCATATGCTCTGCCGAGTCGCCCACTATCTTCAAGAAACATCTGAAGGCACAGCTCTTCTGCGCTCACTTGATCACCTGAAACACTGCCACCTAAAGCAATGTCTCATGTCCTAAACTTTGTTTTCCCTTACTAAAAAAATCCAATCTAATGGTTTAATGCGCTCGTATCTCTATCAACTAGCTGTGCCTTGTCTGGCCAACTATTGAAAACTGGTCATGCGGCACTTCTAATTTTGTTGACTCCTAATATAGCTTTTTGCTTGTGTTGTACTCTGCCTCAGTTGTCAGTCACTTTGCAAAAAAGCATCTGCCAAATGAATAAGTGTAAATGTACATGTGCATGTCAGAACCATGTTCATTTCTCTGATGATGTGTTTTGTTGGCGCTTGTGACAGACGTCATGGATGTTTAACTGTAAGACAACGGGGATGACTTGGTGCAGTGGAGTGACAATAACATCCTAATTTAAATGGAAAAAAGTGGAATCATATATTTCCTGGGAGTGCATATGGACTTTAATCTTTCCTGGAACACTTATGTTGATGCTACATGCATAAAGGTGCAGAAATGTGTGCACTTCCTCCACAGACAGAGGAGAGCTGCTACTGCTGCCTCCTTTGATACACGTGTGCACAATGCTGTCTGTTCACCTCTCTAAGTCCCTTTGCTTGGAGGCTGTGACATCCTGGCTGCCCGGAGGCTTTTCCATTCTATTCTCACAATCATGAGCCACATCCTGGAAACAGTGGGAAACCACAATTCTGCAGATATTTCACATTTATGACTTTTCACATTCATGTCATTTCCCACAATTATGGCCTATAGTCACTCAGCTCTGTCATGATGTCTGTTCTCTGTGTGGCAGGGACATCGGTGTACTGACCAGGTCCTGCAACACTAACAATGTTCCTCTGACTCTCCCTCTCGTACCTGTTCCTCTTTGATGCGCTCTGTGATCTTGGCAGTAGCATCTTCATGAGCCCGGAACAGGCTGATGACGCTGGTGTTTTCTGGGTCCATGATGTTTCCATTTTCATCACGAACCACCAGGTCCAGCTCCAGAATCCTGGGACAAAAACAGTGTGTTCATTAGACTCTGTGTGGGTCAGACGGATGCTGCCCTCTGTGGGCAGCTCTTTGCAGTGTAATGCAGCAGCAGCTGGGGAACAGCTGCAGGAGGAAGCTGGCAGATGGGGATACTCTACTTGTTGCCATAGTCAATCTTGGAAGTGACCTTCTGTTTGAGCTCCTTAAACTCATCGCTAGGCAACGTCCCGGACAGCAGCTGGGAGCGCCACTCCATCAGATCCCACATCAGCCTCTGCACCTGCCTCAGCCGCTCCTTCTTATTCATCTGCAGAGAGAGGAAACCGCACACGGCTCAGATCACACACACACACACACACACACACACACACACACACACACACACACACGGCTCAGATCACACACACACACACACACACACACACACACACACACACGGCTCAGACACACACACACACACACACGGCTCAGATCACACACACACACACACACACACACACACACACACACACACACACACACACACACGGCGGCTCAGATCACACACACACACACACACACACACACACACACACACACACACACACACACGGCTCAGATCACACACACACACACACACACACACACACACACACACACACACACACACACGGCTCAGATCACACACACACACACACACACACACACACACACACACACACACAATCACACACACGGCTCAGACACACACACACACACACACGGCTCAGATCACACACATCACACACACACACACACACACACACACACACGGCTCAGATCACACACACACACACACACACACACACACACACGGCTCAGATCACACACACACACACACACACGGCTCAGATCACACACACACACACACACACACACTCAGATCACACACACACACACACACACACACACACACACACACACACACACACACACACACACACACACGGCTCAGATCACACACACACACACACACGGCTCAGATCACACACACACACACACACACACGGCTCAGACACACACACACACACACACACACACACACACGGCTCAGATCACACACACACACACACGGCTCAGATCACACACACACACACACACACACACACACACGGCTCAGATCACACACACACACACACACGGCTCAGATCACACACACACACACACACACACACACACACGGCTCAGATCACACACACACACACACACACACACACACACACACACGGCTCAGATCACACACACACACACACGGCTCAGATCACACACACACACACACACACACACACACACACACACACACACACACACACACACACACACACACGGCTCAGATCACACACACACACACACACGGCTCAGATCACACACACACACACACGGCTCAGATCACACACACACACACACACACACACACACGGCTCAGATCACACACACACACACACACACACACACACACACACACGGCTCAGATCACACACACACACACACACACACACACACACGGCTCAGATCACACACACACACACACACACACGGCTCAGATCACACACACACACACACACGGCTCAGATCACACACACACACACACGGCTCAGATCACACACACACACACACAGCTCAGATCACATACCACACACACACACACACACACACACACACACACACACACACACACACACACACATCACACACACACACACACACGGCTCAGATCACACACACACACACACGGCTCAGATCACACACACACACACACACACACACACACACACACACACAGATCACACACACACACACACACACACAGATCACACACACACACACACACACACACACACACAGCTCAGATCACATACCCACACACACACACACACACGGCTCAGATCACACACACACACAGCTCAGATCACACACACACACACACACACACACACACACACACACACACACACACACACACACACACAGCTCAGATCACACACACACACACACACACAGGCTCAGATCAGATCACACACACACACACACACGGCTCAGATCACACACACACACACACACACACACCTCAGATCACATACCACACACACACACACACACACACTCAGATCACATACCCACACACACACACACACACACACACACACACACACACACACACAGCTGAAATCACACACACACACACACACACACACACACACACACACACACACACAGAGCTCAGATCACACACACACACACACACACACACACACACACACACAGCTCAGATCACACACACACGGCTCAGATCACACACACACACACACACACACACACACACACACACACAGCTCAGATCACACACACACACACACGGCTCAGATCACACACACACACACACACAGCTCAGATCACATACCCACACACACACACACACACACACACACACACACACACAGCTCAGATCACATACCCACACACACACACACACACACACACACACACACACACACAGAGCTCAGATCACACGCACACACACACACACACACACACCTCAGATCACACACACACACACACACACACACACACGGCTCAGACACACACACACACACACACACAGATCACATACCCACACACACACACACACACACACACACACACACACACACACACACACACACACACACAGCTCAGATCACACACACACAGCTCAGATCACACACACACACAGCTCAGATCACACACCCACACACACACACACACACACACACACACACACACACACACACACACAGCTCAGAACACACACACACACACACACACACGGCTTAGATCACACGCACACACGGCTCAGATCAGATACCCACACACACACACACACACACACACACACACACACACACCACACACACACACACAGCTCAGATCACACACACACATGGATCAGTTCACACACACCCACACACACAGCTCAGATCACACACACACAGCTCAGATCACACACACACACACGGCTCAGATCACACACCCACACACACGGGTCAGATCACACACACACACACAGAGCTCAGATCACACACACACAGCTCAGATCACACACCCACACACACACACACACACACACACACACACACACACACACAGCTCAGATCACACTCACACATGACTCCGATCACACACACACGCACACACACACACGCACACACACACACACATGGCTCAGATCACACACACACAGCTCAGATCACACACACACAGCTCAGGCATGTGATCATGTCCTGGTTCACTTCAATACTGGCCTAAAGTTTCATTTCAGTTCTGATTAGTTTGGGGCTTAGTTGCCACTGGAACTTGGAATAGGAAGGAAACAGTTAGAATTTTGGTATTGAAACTGAATTGAAATTTTCATCCTTGAATTTGATGATTTATGAGTTCAATTTCAATTTGCACTAATGATTCAGTATCTATACACTACTTGCCTAACACTGCTGAACACACCTTTAGAAGTTTCTCCTGATAAGAGCATCTACCAAAAGCATAAATATAAACGTAAACAGAAAGCTCAATGTGATTAAGCACTTTGGCATGTCAAACTGCTGAAACCTGGGTAGTTCAAATGGGGGATTTTTCCACAAACAGAGATGCTGTTTAAACATATGGGTTAGGTGCAAGAGGTTACATTTATCGACTGGCATTGGAGAGGATCAATTTACAGTTTTTGCCAATTGCTTACATCCAAAAAAGGAATGCTTAGACCAAAGCTTCAAAACCTAAACTCCTTGTAACAATACCTTAAGCACATTGTAACCATACCTTAAACACGTTTTCTGCTTTGCACTTTGTTTGCAGTTCTTCAACACAGTTATTGCAGAACATTACACACTGTTTCCTACATCAGAGACTTCATTCAAAAATGAAATCCCTTGTTATCACTGGGAAAACACTTCTATTTAAAATGCAAAACACATCTGGTAATTGGAAATACGCACACATCTGATCATAAGCTCATTGAATGCAGTTTCCATACTATCACTCCCCCTCTTCTGAGAAAACAACAGTCACAGGCCATAACATTAAGGCCATTAACCACAGCATGCTTGCTGCCTCTATACAGGCCTCGCCGCTGTACGACCTAGATCAGCTCTCCTCCCCTGATAATCTGGTTGCCATATACAATGACACTCTTACTAGTCTGCTTGATGACTTAGCCCCTGTCAGGACTAGGCTTGTCCCAGCAAACCGCACATGCCCCTGGTACACCCCTGAGCTCAGACAATTGAAGGCCACTGGCCGCCGTCTTGAACGGCTATATATGAAAACTGGCCTCACGATTCACTCCTTGCTCTACACTGAGCACATTCAAAAATATAGGGATGCCCTTAATGCTGCCCGTTCAAGCTACTATTCTTCACTTATAAATTGTTCCATGTTCAGGCCTAAAACATTGTTCAGGACTGTGGACAAATTCCTCAAAACTCCTGTCACTGTCTGTCCCAAGACCCCTGAACAGTGCCACGCCTTCTTTAACTTTTTTGAAGATAAAATTAGCCAAATCTACTGCAGTTTCACACCCAATGCCATCTCTCTCTCTTCCTCTTCTCCTTCTCTGGGCCCTCAGCTCACCCATTTCACCACTGTAGACTCCCTGACTGTCTCTGACATCATTACTAAGTGTAACTCCTCTTCATGCAAGCTTGACCCAGCCCCTACCCCTCTACTTAAAGCATGCACCATGGTCATCTCTGAACCCATCACATTGCTTGTAAACTCCTGCCTCAATTCTGGTGTTGTTCCTGCTGCCCTTAAAACTGCTGCAGTGACTCCTATTCTTAAAAAGACTGATTCCAGACTGATTCCAATCCAACCTCCCTGTCCAACTACCGCCCTCCAACCTACCCTTTTTAGCCAAGGTACTGGAGAGAGTGGTGGCCTCACAGCTACACACCTTTCTCAGCCACCACGACCTATATGAGCCCTTTCAATCTGGTTTCCACACACATCACAGCACAGAGACAGCCCTATTACGAGTGGTCAATGACCTTCTCCTGTCTGCTGACTCTGGTTCATTAAATATCCTCATCCTCCTTGACCTAAGTGCTGCTTTTGATACTGTCAATCACAAAGTTCTCGTCTCCTGTCTGTCTGCTATTGGTGTCTCTGGCACAGCTCTCACATGGTTTCAGTCATACCTCACCAATAGAAAGCAGTTTGTCACACTTGGTCCACATAAATCCCCCATGTCCCCTGTCACTTGTGGTGTCCCCCAGGGTTCTGTTCTTGGACCTCTCCTCTTCCTCATATATATCCTCCCACTTGGCCAGATTATTCACAGCCACAGCTTAAATTTCCACTGCTATGCAGATGACATTCAATTATATCTTACCACTTCCTCCTCCACTGACCCCCCACCCAGCTCCCTCACTGACTGCCTTTCCGACTTAAAACTTTGGATGCATAGCAATTTTCTCAAACTCAACACAGACAAAACCGAAATTCTTCTTATTGGCCCTAAATCTCTGCTTTCCAAATCTCCCAGTTTCACTCTCAACATTGATGGTACACTTGTCAACTCCACTCCTGTTGTTACAAACCTTGGCATACAGCTTGACTCCACTCTTAGCCTCGATCCCCATATTAAAACACTCACCAAGACTGCCTTCTTTCATCTCCGGAACATTGCTCGCCTCCGACCCTTCCTCTCTATCAGCGATGCACAAACATTGGTTCACTCCTTCATTATGTCCCACCTAGATTACTGCAACTCACTTTTCATTGGTCTCCCACTAAATCCCTACAAAGACTCCAATATATTCAAAACTCTGCAGCCAGACTCCTCACCCATACCAAACGGTCTGCACACATCACCCCCATTCTTCATCAGCTTCACTGGCTACCAGTTCGGTCCCGGATTAAATACAAAGTACTGCTTCTCACCTTCAAAGCCCTCCATAACCTTGCTCCTCCCTACATCCGTGACCTCTTGACCCCCTACTCTCCATCCCGCTTTCTTAGATCCTTTGACCAAAATCTCTTAGCTGTCCCCCGCACCAGACTCTCCACCCTGGGTGGCAGGTCCTTCAGTGCCATGGCCCCCAAACTCTGGAACTTTCTCCCTCAACCCCTTCGTGACTGCCCTTTTCTTCCGTTCTTTAAAGCACATCTCAAGACCTTTCTTTTCAATGATCATTTCTCCTCCACTGCCACTGCATAGGTCTACCCTTCTTTTTTTTTTGATTACCATGTAAAGCGACCTTCAGTATTGTGAAAGGCGCTATATAAATGTAACTTATTATTATTATTATCTGAAAACACTCACACAGAAAACTTAACACCAATCAGTCAGTACAGTACAGTACTTAACATCAGTCAGTACAGTACAGTACTGTACTTTGCTCCACAGTGAACAAAAATGGGTAGTGCTGTGAAGTATGAGTACCATTGTGATGTTACAGTACCATGTACAGTATGAAAGTACAGTATGTAAAAAAGCCCCTAATCAATGACATCTTGTGGTTGCATTTTCTACAGAATGACTAGACGACCTCCTCAGGGTGGACGGCAACGCCTGTTCACCCGAGAACAAGAACTCGCTGTTGTGGATATAGTGCGGGCAAACAACACCACCCGCCTCTGTGAACTACAACAGCGAATAATTCAAGATCACAATATATTCAATAGTATAAACAAGGTCAGCATTTCCACTCTCAGCCGGATTTTGCACAAACAACACATCAGCATGAAACAGCTCTACAGGGTTCCATTTGAGAGAAACAGCATTAGGTTCAAGGATCTTCGCTATGATTATGTCCAAGTAAGTGTCACTGTACTTTACATATTGATATTGTGATGTGATCCAGTAATGGCTGTTGATTGTATCAGTACTGTATAGATACATTCAAAAAGATATACAGGTACCCTTGTGTGTCTGTGTGTGTGAGTGAGGGTGTGTGTGTGGGTGGGGGTTTAGGTTGGCACCTGCCCTGCCTGTAGCTTGTAGTTTTTTTACATGTAAATGTAACCTAACTGACCCAACCCAGTCCCTACTTGTATGAAAATGTAGATATTGTAGTTGCGAGTTTTGTGTAACACTATTCACAATATATATGTTCTGTTTCAGCAAGTCCTGGAACTTGATGCAGCTGCACAGGCTCATGAATACATCTATATAGATGAAGCTGGATTCAATTTGGCTAAAACCAGGCGTCGGGGCCGTAATGTTATTGGTCACAGGGCAATTGTAAATGTCCCTGGGCAGCGCGTGGGAAATATCACCTTGTGTGCCGCCATTAGTCTTCAAGGAGTTCTCCATCACCATGCCACCTTAGGCCCCTACAACACTCCACAGATCATCACATTTCTGGATGAACTACATCACATAGTTGTACAGGACGGACCTGAGCAGCCCAGGTTTGTTGTCATCTGGGATAATGTTACTTTCCACCGGGCTGTTCAGGTTCACCAACCACAACAATTTCACAGTTTTATACTTGCCCCCTTACTCCCCATTTCTGAACCCGATTGAAGAATTCTTCTCAGCATGGAGATGGAAAGTGTACGACCGCCAACCACATGCCCTTGAATTGACCCCACCTCAATATCTCCGCATGCCTCTTCCATTGCTTGCAGAAGAGGCATGTGGAGATATTGAGGTGGGGTCAATTCAAGGGTGGATTTGGCACACAAGGCGATATTTTCCCCATTGTTTAGCCCGAGAGGACATTGCCTGCGATGTAGATGAGGTTTTGTGGCCAGATCCAAATAGAAGGCGGGATCCATAACCATCCTCCCCCCAAACAAAAAAATCCCTTTTTTACATTTTCCAGTAATTTTTTTTTTTTGGTTTCATTTTTGTTTTGTTGTTTTGTTTACAACACAACAGATGTACTGTAATTGGACTGTATATTGATAACCATAATTCTATTTTTCTTATTTGTTGTAAGAATTTTTGTTTCCTTGAAAAAAAAAAAAAAACTTTTGTTGTGAAAAAAACTCAGTTGATTACTGCAGAAATTCTACTTTTGAGTTTTACAGAGGACTGTCTGAGAAAATGACAATAAAAATAGTAAAGACTGCAGTGTTTTGTATAAAGCACATCAGTGTGTTGCTGTTGATTTGAAAGAGTGATTCAAATGGTGCATGTGTGTATCATTTTGTTGCAAGAATGACATTTTTAGAAAGGATTGTTAGGTTTTGATTGCAGAGTTTCATTTTGGCATAGCTGTGAGGTGTTTGTCATCAAGTGTTGTGTCTTATTTTGCTTGTGTGTAGAGTTTTGATACAATGAGCCAAATTCTGCTAAAAGCATGTAAGCAATCGGCAAAAACTGTAATAAGGAACATGTTTGGTTTATTTATAGCTTAAGCAGATCTAATTAACTGCTCTTTCAATGCTAGGATCAATTACCTTCAGCTCTGCAAAGCACTGAATGAAGAGCAGAGACTATTACCCACCACATAAAGCTGCTTCCATATGCTGCCCCATTCGCGCAGTGTGGTCGTCACCTCCTTCACCAGGGGCATCTCTGCTGACGTCACCACTTCCTGTCCCCTGCAGACACCACAGACACCAACAGAAAGAAAGCAGGTTTCCTTTCAGCTCCAGACTGTGATGACTGTGCAATAAAATCAGTGTTGTAAAGTAAATTCTGAGTGGAAATTGAAGCTCAGGGGTCAGGCTACAACTCCTACAAATACAACTTTCTCCGCCGTTGTCCCCCAATGGTGGAATGAATTTCCACACTTCATCCGTTCTGCTGAGTCCCTCTCTGCTTTCTGTGTCTGAAGACACAGCTCTTCTGCTCTCACCTGAGCACCTGAAACACTACCACCTAAAGCAATTTCTCATGTCTCAAAACTGTTTCCTATTAAACTATAAAATAAAATTTTAAAAATGTACCCACTATCTTCAAGAAACATCTGAAGACACAGCTCTTCTGTGCTCACTTGATCACCTGAAACACTGCCACCTAAAGCAATTTCTTAATGTCTTAAACTTTGTTTTCCTTCACTAAAAAATCCAATCGAAATGGTTTAATGCACTCTTATCTCTATCAACTAGCTTGTGCCTTGTCTGGCCAACCATTGAAACCTGGTCATGCAACGCTTCTAATATTGTTGATTCCTTATGGTTATTGTGCTTGTGTTGTACTCTGCCTCACTTGTAAGTCACTTAGGATAGAAGCATCTGCCAAATGACACCCACAGTGTTGTTGGGGACAGTGTTGTTGTGTCAGTGTTATGAGGTCAGTGTTGTTCTGTCAGTGTTATGGGGTCAGTGTTGTTGGATCAGTGTTGTTGTGGTCAGTGTTGCGGGGTCAGTGTTATGGGCTGAGTTTGCCAGCTGTTCTGAGTCTCACCCCCGTTTCTCTATGATCACCTCCTTCAGGTGGATGATGCTGGCTGGAAATGCTCCCTGCAAAGAGGAGAAGTGCTTTTATTTTTCTCATAACACAGGGATGCACAGAGCCCCTCTGTCTGTGCTGTTAGCGGCCCTCAGCTCCGACATCACCCCTGCCAAACCCACTGCATTTCCCCTCATAAACTGCCCAGCATCACTCACTGTTTTTAACATTAACGATGTCTTTTAATACACAGTCAAGTTTCAAACATTCAAAAGACATTCATATTCATACATTCAAATACAGAAAGAACAGGCAGGCAGCTACAGCGGCCTTTCAGTTTCAGTTAAGTGTGAAGCACGCTGATTCCGGAGAGTGTGTTTCTTTCTCTCTTCACTCAGCGAAGAGGAACTTTTCTGAGATCAGTGAAATTGGATACAAATGCACCCCAGACAGCAGGTCCCAAACCCCACTTCCAGACTTCCACTCTGCACTGTGATTATTACAGACCAGGATTAGTAGGAGAATTCTGTTTCCTTCACTGCTGAGCTCAATGCACATTCACACCCATGTCTATAATGCTTCTCTAACTGGAGACAGGGCTTATGTGAACAGCCCAACGACATGGACAATACCAGCATCCTCAGCTTGGCAGGTGCTCTAACCACCTTTCACTCAAGTCATTGGCTAACTTGAACCACTGCACTTCCACATACTGTCAGTGTGAAAATAAAAAGTAGATTTACATACAGAATGTGTTTGCACTCAATTCAAGAAAAGTGCATGGAAACTCTGCTAAAATGTCTCAAACTCCACATGAAACCATGACACATGAAACACACTCAGCACAGATTGCACAAACATTTGCACCACATCTTGCTAAAGGCCCTAAAAGCTGGACCTCAATGGCTGCTGCATTTACCTGTCGTGCTTTGTTCCTGGTCAGGTAGCCCTTGAACCAGCCTGCAACAAGATAGCAGACATTATTCAAACAGAACCACTTTCAGAGTGAAACATCTTACATGATGCAACAGATCTCTGTTTTACAGTGACACATCTATTTTGTGATACAGATGTTTGCTTTAGAATGAAAAAAAATATACGGTAGTACAGATCTCAGAGTGAAATACCTTTTATTTTGGTACAGACCTCTCTTATTTCATATATAAGGAATGTAGTGACATGAGAGAGGCCTGAGATTCTCACCTTCGCACACCTCCTGGATGTGAACAGTATCCCCCACTTCCAGAGACAGGTGCTTGTCTGCACTGCCTTTGAAATTCCATTTAACTGAGACGGAAGAGCAAAGAAAGGGAAGGAAGGTAAATTAATTTACTGACATACTGTTTTTCTTCAGCACACTGCACAGAACAGTTTGAAAATGATAAAGGATGGTTTTAATTTTCATATCCCAGCAGGTCACAGAGATGTGTGTAACAGCAGCTGTTGAGCGTAATGGCATGTGTAATGTCTTTTTTAGTTTTTTAGATTTTTTTTGTCTACAACCGAGTCTACCCTTACAACAGACTCAAGGTCAAAATGCATGCAAGTTGCCAAATAGTAACATTAAATAAAACCTATCATGAGCGAATGATAACATTAATTTCCAGAGAGAAATTGTGTTGTGAAAAGTGTTTTCACAATTATTACATGATGGCCCTTCCCTTTTTTTGGAGCTTGCATATGATAAATTATTTCAAGCTACTTCACACAGCCAGTTATACTAAGAAGGACTGATATGGGAGTTACTGAATGCATAAATTCTATCTCAGTATGGGAGGGTGTCACTGTAAATCCTGCCTAATCACATATAGCCATTCCAGTTTAATCAAACATTTGTGGTTTTTCCCTGTTATTGACACAGTTTGCGGCCTGACCAGTAAAGACCTCGCTGTTAGTCTCACTCCTGAGGCAGTTCAGCATGGAGCAGATGGAGTATTGTTACCACAGTTATTGTGACCAAAATACATTCTCATACTCTCCCGTTTACTCCCATACTCTCCCACACTCTCCCATACACTCCCCCATATACTCCTGTACTCTCCCACACTCTCCCATACTCTCCCACACTTTTGCATACTCTCCCATACACTAGCATACACTCCTATACTCTCCCATACACTCCCATCCTCTCCCACACTTTTCCATACTCTCCCATACTCTCCCATACACTCCCATACTCTCCTGTACTCTCCCACACTCTCCCATACACTCCCATACACTCCTATACTCTTCCACACTCTCCCATACTCTCCCACACTCTCCCATACACTCCCATACACTCCTATACTCTCCCACACTCTCCCAAACACTAGCATACACTACCATACTCTCCCATACACTCCCATCCTCTCCCCCACTTTCCCATACTCTGCCATACTCTCCCATACACTCCTATACTCTCCCACACTCTCCCACACTCTCCCACACTCTCCCACACTCTCCCATACACTCCCATACACTCCCATATTCTCCCACACTCTCCCATACTCTCCCATACTGTCCCACACTCTCCCACACTCTCCTATACACTCCCATACTCTTCCACACTCTCCCATACTCTCCCACACTCTCCCATACACTCCCATACTCTCCCATACTCTCCCATACACTTCCATACACTTCCATACACTCTCGTACTCTCCCACACTCTCCCATACACCCCCATACACTCCCACACTCCCACACTCCCCCATACTCTCCCATACACTCGCATCCTCTCCCAGACTCCCCCATACTTTACCACATACTCCCATACTCTCTCATGCTCTCCCATACTCTCGCATACTCTCCCATACACTTCCACACTCTTCCATACACTCCCATACAGCCAATGGAAATTTTACAAGTTACCAGCCACACTGCCCCAGGAGGCAAATGACACATGAGCAAGGGGCACATCTCTCTGACATCAGGCGACCGACTCATAGATCCTGCAAGATTCCTGAGAGTGGTGAGATGAGCAGATATACCCACCCCAAACCCAGCAGACCTAGACCAACTGTGGAGCCCCGAACAAAACCTTTCACTGGCTTGGTAATAATGTGGAAACACTGGATCCCTATCCAGACTTGCAAAGCTTCAACACCTCTAGACTGACGTATCTAAGCCACAACTAAACACGCTCACCAGTTAACTAAATCACCACCATTCTGTCACGCTGCATCAGTTCATATGCACAGTATCATTCTAACCCATAACATACAGCACAAAAGGAAATGATTACTGTAGGTACATAGCTGGTGTAATGTATATGCCTTATGTACTGTGTCACTGTATTTGCAAGCTGATCCTTGCTGTACTATTTTTTATACTACAAAAGACTGCAGTGGTGACTTCCTCTCTCAGTCACTTCCTGTGTCTTACCACACGTTTTATTTATGAAACTGCATTGGC
This sequence comes from Megalops atlanticus, assembly GCA_019176425.1. NCBI lineage: Eukaryota > Metazoa > Chordata > Actinopteri > Elopiformes > Megalopidae > Megalops > Megalops atlanticus. Next base: position 34,710,390 of record CM032888.1, read on the forward strand.
CTGCAGAAATGAAAAGGAAAGGTTTAGTTCAGAAATACAATGAACTGTTCATTAGATATCATATACCTGCCCTGTATGGACAGAGTGATAATTGTGTAATTAAGAAAAAAACTTGTTTGCATGTGATGATGACAGTATCTGCCAATCATACAGTTTAGGACAACATCAGTCAATAATGATCGTTTTCTGCACACTAAGAATCCATGCATACAGTATTTTTCACAGGTATATGCCAGCAAATAATCATATAGTGCCATTATCTACAGAACATGCTGTTTTCTGTCCAAACTTTCCAACATCAAAGAAGTATATTTCCATCTTCCAGTCATTACCTTGAAGCTGTAAGTAGTAATTAAAAGAATATGACATGAAAAGCTGTTTGATGACGAGGTCACACCAACTTCAAAAGCAGCAAAACCATTAGTTTAATGTTGAAAATTAATACATAATTTAACCAAGTTCACATGGCTGTATAAACACAAGACAAGTTCTCATTCATACCATAAATCGGTTCTGTGCATAATATGTAATTATATTATACATTGTCACTTTCGTACAGTTTCTGTTGTCAGTACAATGTTTTGGATTTCCCTCTTCACCCTGCTTTCAGTGAAACTGACTCTGGCCTACTGAGTATTTCAGAATTTCCATTTTTCAAGAATTTTGTTTTATGATCTCTCATTCAAGCATAGCAGTGATTCTGCTGCAGATCTTTTCCAAAGAGATGAAAGTTCAGAAAATGAGTCTCTCTTTGCATGCATTTGCTGCACTCTGCCTGCTAAGAGCACCAACAACAGCCAGACATGTCCAGGAGTTCTGAGAAAAGTGGTGTGGGATCCTGTTCATTTAGCCTTGTATTACAAATCAAAGACAGCATTTGACACTTCCGACCAGAACATGAGAAATTGTAACTGTGGCTATAACTGACTAGGACTCCACAGAGTCCTACACATTTGTACACGTTCACGTCTGCTTTGAGGAAACTTTGATTTCTTGTCTTCAAACTTACTGGCAGTGCCACAGTTGTTGCACTAATCATTACCGATTCTTGGGGCAAATTTCATTGCGGCAAGATGTGGTTTAAAATTTAAATAAAATTACAGACCCTCCCCTCCTGTTTGACAGCCCTGATCCCATGATAAATCAAACCAGAGACTAAACTCATTTTTTCTACCATTGAAAGATAAAAATATTTTAAAGTAAAAAGTAATACTCCTTCAGCTTATTTTGCATTATGATTAAATGAATGACAGAAGGAAAAACTGCTCCCTCTGGACTTTCTGTTTACTGTTTGCTGAACTTTGGGCAAATTTAATGCTGTTTCAAACACTGCAGAAATGACATGGTAGGAGGATACATTATGGATAATTGAAAAAATCAAATTCAGCTCAGATTCTGTTTTGTGCATGATAATCACTCAGGTAAAAGTCACACCAGGCTAAAAGCACCTTTGTCCAAACACAAAGAGGTGGAACTATACCTCCTTAAGAACTGCAAAGCAGACCTTCAGAAAACCAAATTTTAAGATATTGGATTGCTACTTTGGATGACAAGGATGGAGATGTGTTCCAATATTTTACCTAGATAAATGAAATCCTGAAATAGAGAATCCAGAATGTTCTACCAAAGCCCTTGAGACATTAAGTAGAGGAAAGTGATGAGATCTAAATAGGGAAGAGCTGGTTGCCATGTTTCAGGGTAATAAAACTCTATTCTAGTGCTACTGTAGTGCTATTTCCACTCTGCTGTCTCAGTCTGAACCATCAAGCTAGAGTTAATACATTATACTTATGCTGATGTGGAAGAAACCCACATATACACAGATGTAAGGTCTATAAACTGTCACTGTGAAGATCAGTTTGCCCGTTGGGCCACACCCGCCCACATCCTGTTTAACAGGAAGTGTGGTCCAAAGTAGCATCTGACACTGAGTGCTGCACCAGGTGATGCCACAGATTCTGTCCAGGTGAGAAAAGAGCTTACCAACGCCATATCTCTCTGTGGTGGTCTTTGTCCAGGGAGCCATGCTGGAGTCTTCTCTCCCTCTTTCTCTATCACTCTTGCACGTCCTCAGTCTCTTTCTCTCTCTGGGTGTCTGAGTGACAGTTTCCGGTGCACCTCTTACTTCTGTGTTTTCTGAGAGAATGTCCCCTCCCCCTTCTTCCTTCCTCATCTCTCTCTGTCTGTCTCTCTCTCTGAGTCACAGCACTGCTGCATTCAGAGTAGACCTCTCACCCTTGCCTCACCAATCTCTGACTGTTTTCAGCTCTGTTGAAAATACCCAGGAACAGGCACATGTCTACCAACATGTGAATTGAAAACCTTCACTTATACTTAAACAAGGATGGATTAGTGTGATTCTAAACACAGACAACAGCACATAGATATTAATAAATCATAATGTCATGTCATGAAGTGTGCCAACATAAATCAGTGCATTGTTGTAATAGGCTGTAGCCAAATAATACCTATATAATATACAAACCAAACGTCAAAGTGAAGTTACATAAGTTAAGCACTAGAGGCCGCTATTCTAACAACCTGGATAAATGGCTACTGATAAGTCACTTTACTCGTATGCTGCATTGAGAATAAAGGCATGTAAAGGAATTAATAAAACGGTATGTAAGAAAATAAATAAATACTGAGATCTGCTTGTGTCTGAGTGCATTTATGGAGTTGTGTTTGTAGAGGTTGGGGAACTGGGTCCGTGACCCTTCAGCAAAGTGGTTCACCTGTCCTGGGTCAGTAAATGACTTCACTTCTCCTGCACCTGTTTTGCAGGTTTCTTCCTTGGCTAGAGGTCTGGTGGCGAGGCGAAGGAAAGGTCTCGCTTTTCTGTTGTCTATTCTGAGAGATGAATGACAGCTTTCAGGTGGCTCTGTGGCTCATTCTGCTCTAATAATGGAGAGCAGCTGTGCATGGTGACAACACTGAACCATTTCCACATGCATGATCCTATTTTAAAGCTGCTGCTTATCGTGAGGGTTAAACTCGGCCCTGACTTTGCAGAGCTGTTCTCACTGCTCTGCACTGTCTATTTCAATATCCATTTAGGGAAGTTTTACGGAAGCACACTGATACTTAGTTAGCTATGAATACAGGACATAGCTACATCTTCAGAACACTGAGAAATACTGTAGATGGCAAATGCATAAAGAATTGCTTGCTTAATATTTCAGAACAGATAATTGTGCTCATGGACCATTCAGATGAAAATTGTGCTTATGGACCACTTACACCAGCTCACTGTGATGCTAGCAATAAAAATGTATCATTAAGCAAGTGACTGTGACTTACTTTGCTAGAATAGGGCTCCTTAATAATTCCTTAAAATAGTCTGTAATGCTGGTTAGCTATGAAAGTGAATGATCATTTAAAAGCAGCTAGTCTGTTACTTGCACATTAGCAAGATGGTCCATTATGGCTGTCTCTGAGAGTGGCTCTCCCTTCTGTCTGCTGACACTTTTCTGAGAAAGTTTGCCTTGATCGATTCCTCTCACTGAGTCTCAATACAGGTGAGGGCGGTGTTGCACAACACATGCTCCCTGGAGATGGGAAAGGGGAGCAGTGGGTAGTGTGTAGGGAGTGAGGTGTAGGGAGCAGTGGGTAGTGTGTAGGGAGTGAGGCGTAGGGAGCAGTGGGTAGTGTGTAGGGAGTGAGGCGTAGGGAGCAGTGGGTAGTGTGTAGGGAGTGAGGTGTAGGGCCTGCTGGTCTAGCTTGTTCTTACTTGCATGTTGTATAATGTTTTATTTATTATATAATGCAGGAGTTTAATCTACTCAGTTCATGAAACAGATAAAGGCTCCTTTCATCTCTGAAGCCATTAGTCCCTGACCCACTTCCAGGAAAGATATGCACTGTGGATATAAGAATAATCAGTGAAAACATGGCACTGATAAGGTGAATTGAGAGCCGTCTCGCACTCTCAAGGGGAAACGGTCATGAGCAGAGAGGAGTTAGACTCACAGACACACTTACTGAGAATACAGAGGAATCAGTGAAGCTCCATCCAACAGCAAAACCAGCTCTGCCTTCTCAGCCATTCAGTCATAGCAGGAATTTTATCATTTCAATAAGTGATGATAACTGCAGCAGGGTTCATTCACTAACAACAAGCTTTATCAGAGGAACAATCCCACACAATGCAGACCTGTTTTATTCATCATCTCCTGTTCTTTTATTATAAGATGTATTGTGCTCAGTATAATATTTGTACGTGTGTCCGGATGAAAACTTGCTTGTTCGTATTACCTGTCAAGGGACTACAAATGAAATTTAGCTAATAGCTAATTCTGGGACACTTAAGAAAATGTCCATTGTTCCTGTTAAATGAATGAATAAATAAATAAATAAACTGTAGACAGTAAGCATGGCTTTCTTTTCTCCTTTCCTACAATACTCCCCTTTTTTCTCTCACCTTTCTACTACTCCTTTCATTGCTCCTCCCCTGACCACAGTATTCGGTGGGAGGAGCCAGTGAGAGAGGGATTAGCACAGTCAGACCACAGAAAAATGGTCTCCATAAAACTGTGAGAAAAGTCAATAATGTTTCCAGCAGCACAAGCAGGTTTAAAGAAATGAGCTGACCATCTGACTTAACACTACAACAGAAAGCTAGCCAAACTGTTAAAAGTCAACCATGGGTATGTCTTCAGATGAGAATAATATGAAATAAGAGTAACAATAATGCAGATCAGAAAAGACAGAAGGAGGAAGGAATACAGAAAGAAAGAAAAATTTCTTTCTATACAAAACTACCTCCCCAGGTTAATACACCATCCATATGCACACAGACACGTATGTATGAGCAAACACACACACACACGCGCACGCACGCGCAAACAGACACAAACACACACATGCACACCCTCTGCAGCTGTGTGAGCACTGAGTACTTACCCAGTCACTGTGTGAAGAGGAAGGAGCTGATATTTTACAGGACACCTGACAGTGGGAAGTGAGTGCATTTGTGGTTTATATTCCTATACTGTCAGTGTATTTACTGTATATTGTGCGCAAAGAAACAATTTATATATAAAGGCATGTCTTAATTCCACAATCATATCATAAACGATCACCTACCTGATGGCTTTCAGCTTGGACAATGAACACTTGTCTCCATTTAGACTAAAAGAATTTGAATGAGCAGCTGTGTGGATAATTATTTCAGAATGTCTAAGATTCATCTAACCTGCTTGTTAGTCCTTTCACCTTAATCAAACTCTTAAAGCACAGTTTAAATGGAGAGGGAATAAACATTTTATGAGAGTCTGTGAGTCTTCACAGTTTGATATGAAGCTAATTCTTGCTGTTTTATTAATTCAGAATGCATCTTTTCCTGTTGTCTGATATGTTGAAGGCACCATTCAGCTGGTCAGTGTTACTTTCTGCAGATCTGTAGGAAGGGAATAATGGCACATGTTGCATATTGCATTCCTCTTCCAGCCATTTGGTCTGTAATTAGGAAAACTGAGCTCCACCTAGCAATGGAGATAGAACACCTGGGAGTTGTGCCTCCATGTTAGCTAACATGCTTTGTCTGTACTGTGTTATGTTTTGTGTGTGTGTGTGTGTGTTTGTTTGTGTATGTGTCTTGGTGTCTGTATTTGTGTACCTTTGCGTGTGCATGTAGGTTTGAATGTGTGTGTGTGTGCATGGATTTATCAGTTCGAGCCTGACATTAGGTGGATGCAGATGTGGGAGGTGTCTTTGGGGGAGTGAGGGGTAGGAAAGGAGAGCAGCCAGAGATGAGAGGTTAGGGTTAGGGTTAAGGTTAGGGCAAATGTTTATATGCGTGTAAATACTCAAAGAGCTGGCCGCTCCTTGCTTCTTTCTTCCCAAGTGACATAAGAGGTGAAAGCGGAAGAGAAAGCAGCCTGGGTTTCAGATAAAGTTAAAATAGATAAAACCACAGGTCATGTGGACATTTATGCTCACCCCTAGAACAGTCTCTGACAGACATGCCAACAAATGAAAGCAATGCAAATGAAACGTACTGAAATTAAATTTGCATAATGAAATATGAAAAACTACCAGCAACAAACACAGTGTATACAATTATACCATGAGCCGCTTCATATTTTTTATTTTGAATTTGTTGTTTGATGTTGGCAGAAATCACACATTGTAGCAATGTATATGACCACAATCCAATGTTATGTCTTACTAATAATATTTCTGTTTTGAGTTTGTTTAACCTTTTGGGTATGAATGGGCCACAGTGTTCATGCATGTTTTGCCGTTGTATGCCGTGTACAGGGAACTGTAATGAAGAATGAGGACTCCCCCACAGTGCGGATGAAATCTTTATTTACCTGAGGTGCTTAGTTGGGGTCGTGTTTTTACCTGACCTGACCCAGGTTATAGACACAGGGTCTGGACTCCATTCTGCTGTTCAGCTGCTACACTTGGTAATGAAGACCAAGTCTTGGCTCAGACCATGAAAACAGAGTGTAAATGGTGGAGAGCCAAATGTCCTTGGAGATGTCCTGACCTTGCCTTTATCATTTTACCACTTGAATTATTGAATGCATTAATTGAATCTGCATTGCACTATTTAAATTGTATTTTAGTCATCTGAAATTCAGGAAGAATTTAAAAAGTGATGCTGGGTGAACATGTTACCCCCCCACCTGCCTGCTCCCCAAGGATGCAGCTTTCACTTGAGCATCAAGCAGGACCACAAACAGTAAATAATGTTTATGCTGATCATGGAGGGGACAATGACATTGATGTGTCCCAACATTAGCGCAACACAGACACATTAATTCAGTGCCATAGTACAGTGGTTTCTCACACACACACACACACAGAGCACCAACTCTGAGGAATAAATAAATGAATAAACACACTTTCTTAGTTCACAATATTTCCAACTTTACTCAAAAAGCCGGTATACAGCGATCTCTGTAGTCAGCCCAAGGAGAAGAATGGTGCAGCTTTTAGTGAAACCTGAGCAAGCAGATGTTTGGCATCATTTTGGTTTTGGTTTCTCTATTCACTGATGCAGAAATCATCAAATCCAACTCTCTGGCAGATTCAGAGGAAGATGCTATTTATCCAAAGGCTGCTGGGAAATGAAGTCCAGTGTATAATTTGCTTGACTAATCACATCCCGTTTGTCCTTTCATAAAACTCAGAAGTATGGTTCTGACTGGTTCTGATTCAGTTTTGTTTTACTTAGCTTTCAGAGTTTGTCTGTCAGTTTCAGTTTTTCTCTAGTGGATTACAATTTAAGGTTTGTTTTCATTTATTTTGGTTCTATTTTCCTTTTTGTTTTAGTTTTACTCATTATATTTAGGGCCAGGAGGAAGTGTTGGTAAAAATAGATGTTTGTGTGGAATATTTAAGTAAATTTGTGTTTATGTTATTTATATTTAAGAAAATAGCCTACATCATTAATGCTGGTGAATTCCCTTAAGATAAGTACACTGTGCTTAGTCTACACTTTTGTGATAATGAGGTACCTTTCCCTTCATGTAACTGAGATTGTAAAAAACAAGGGGTTGTTCCATATTTAAGGAAAAAATATATATTGTTTGGTTATATTTTCATATGTACTTATTCAGTTATTTGTTTTTATGTATTGTTTTACGTACTGCTAATCTAGAAACTCCCACCAGCAGTTAATATTAATATGAATAACATTAACAACAACTTCATGACAATATGGTTTTTACAGACTTTGAAGTTTCAAAAGAAAATCTCCTAAGTAGAGCATGTACATCTGTTTACAGAAGAGGTGACACATTTCTTAGCAGACATAAGTCACAAATAAGAGACTGGAAAAACGTAACTACTGTGTGTGTGTGTTTGTGTCAAAACCAGGAGCTGTAATATAACATTTACATTTACATTTATTAATTTGTCAGATGCTTTTATCCACAGTGACTTACAAGTGAGGTACAGTACAACACAAGCAAAAATCATACAGAGTCAACAATATTAGAAGTACAGGTTTCAATGATTGGCCAGGCAGATACAAACTAGCAGGTAAAGCTAGCAAGTGCATTAAACTATTAGATTACCTTTTTTTCCTAAAATATTTTATAGTTTAGTAGGAGACAGTTTGAGACATGAGAAGTTCCTTTAATTCTGTCTTTGTTGAGAGAACATGTAATATTGTCTTCTATAGCTCTCAGGGTAGTAAATTGGCCAGGTAGGTAATTAGCAAAAATAAGCTGGCCAAGTGTTAGCTAGCTGGCTAACTAATTTATACAATAGCAATAGCACTGCTACTGTTAAAAACCTTGGGGTAATGTCTGATTTGTCTACAATCTCCCTAAATGTAGTCAAGTTACTCCACTCCCCACCCTACTTCATTGGCTTCCTGTTATTGTTCACATCAAGTTCAAAACGTTGGTGCTGGCATACAGGACAGTGAATGGGACAGCCCCCTCATACCTACGACTGATCTTCAAACCCTATGTTCCATCAAGATCGCTACACCCTGTAACTATAGGGTAACTGACTGTCCCTTCCTGATGGGGTCACTCCTCTCAGACACAATCTCTGTCTGTACTGGTCCCTCAGTGGTCCTCCATAACATTTGCTACTTGTACTACTTGCTATTTATTTTATGTGTTGTGTCACAATGTGTTGTGGATTCTCTGATCAAGTGACTTTGATGTATGGTAGTGTGTGATGTATGGTAGTTTCAAGGCTGTTTTGTCAGATTAGCATAAGTTAACTTGTGGTAGGGCTTGAATACTATTATGTTCACACTCACCAGCCTGGTCTGGCACTGTTGCTCATTCAACTTGAATGGATACACTTCTGTTCTCTTGTTCTGGAAGTTGCTCTGGATAAGAGCATCTGCTAAATGAATGAAATGTGATTTACATTTGCCAACAGCAACTAGATAGTTATTTTTAGTTATTTTTAAGACAAACCGCTTGTGATTTTATATGTTGTAAAAACAGAGCTGCAGTGCTGAAGTTGACATCATTGCAGTGGTACATGATTGGAAACTGCAGTGGTACATGATTGGAAACTGCAGTGTGCGGTGTTTGCAAGCTCAGACACTGGCTGTTCATGAATCCAAACCTTTTTCACAGAAATTTGTCTTCTGCTGAAGAGAAAATCTTTAATACAGAGTTAGCTAACTAGTTATATTAACCAGCTGAGGTAAAAAAATTATAATAAGGAGTTAGCTATAAGAATAACTAGGAGTCTCGTTACACCTGAAACTTTCTGTACGTTAAGTCAATTGACCTTAATGGTAAAAATGATCCCTGCAATATAGTATTGCATGTCACTGTTGTTCAGCTGATTGAGTCGATTGAAAGTCAAACTCTCACTTATTGCTACTCTGTAAACATTAACAGAGGAACTTTTCCTGTGTGTGCAGCCCATCTTAGGTTCTGACCCGGTAGAGAAACATTGGAGGGTTTTTCTGGATTGGAGGTACCAGGAGGGTGACCCTGTAAGCAGGTGTGAGAGGCATGAGGGCAGAGAAAGCAGCACTTCGCTTTGCTCTGACACTAGGCTCCCACTGTCACAGGTAGCCAGTTATGGGTCAAAAGCGTGGTCACGGGACCCAATGCGACCCACCTCGTTCCTTCTTACAGGAAAAGTAAACAAAACTGCTGATGTGTTTCCCTGATAGCGGGCACACGGAAACTGTGGATTTTGTGAACTGAAAGCTAAATTTTCTCTGAATCATCACTTGCACTATTGTGCAAGTCACTGGCTGGTTTTATTTGCTGGGCACATATTTTTACCGGTCCTGAGCAGCCATTACTGATATAAAAATGGTAATGACATCACTATTCTAAGTTTTGGTTGGCAGCACCCCCTACTGAAAATACCTTCCCACACCTATGACAGCAGGGGTCAGGTCAGGATGGATCTTGCAGGAGGCATCTCCATCTCAATGTAACCCTAACCCTAATCCCTAACCCTAACCCTAACTCATCAACACAGCGAGGGGATCATTTTCAGTCATGATAAAAATTATACTGCCTACTCTCCCTATACTCGGGAGTGGATCAAAAATGAAAACTAAAAATAACCCATGATCATTTTTATGTTTATTTCAGTTTATAAAAATGTTTTTTCACACAACATTTTTGTTTTAGTTTCAGTTTGCGATAATAACCTTGGTAATTGGTCCAGTATTATTAGGGGGAACACTTTGTTGTGCTCCTAACATTGCAGGGGACATGTTCCCCCATTTCTGTGCCCATACCCCTCCCCTTACTGTTTGCACAGACTGGCCCACATGGTAATGCCTGAAAATGCTCATCTTGAGAGGGGCCTGTGGTGAAATACGTGGGGGGGGCAGTGTAGGGGAGAGGGGGTGAAGGGGAGAGGATAGTGTAGAGGGTGGTTCGGAACAGAGCATCACTTTCCTGCTACCTCTTTGCTACCTCCTTAGTGAAGCAGGTTTAAAAAGCCATAAAGCTTTCGGACAACCCTCCCAGTCTTCAATACAATCACATTTATCTCCCACATTCAAACTAAACATTTTATGGTTGCAGCATTATTGCAATTAAAAAAAGTAAATCACAAATAAATCATGCAAATATTGTGTTTCTTGGTCAACGAAGACAAAACTCAGTTCTGTCTATAATCTGTTTCACAGAGCAATATGTTCATAAACATTCTGTCAGTTACAAAGCTCATATTTCCTGCAGGTGAAATACATGAAAATAACAAATTTTATTCATTTTATCACACTACTGGCTGTTCTGAACTTGTTATCTAAACTGCTGTGTCACACCTTTGATAAAATACATGTAACAATTAGTGAAGATAAGCTATAGGCTGTGCATGCCAGATACAGATGTACTAATGTTTCTCAGCTGTTCACCATTGATTTTTCTCTTGTATGGTTGCCGATAAGACACAAAAATAGCACAGTAAAGATTATGAAATATAAGCACCAAGATAAATTTAACAATTCCACACAAACTAACACATTTTCCACATTGTAACAAAGCAAATTCTACCCATGCATTTAAGTTCCCTCCAGCCTTGCTTGGTCTGCCTCACCCCAGCTCTATGAGCCCACTGACAGCAGCCTGCTTGCTGGCTTTGCCATTGAACAAATGGACAAAGCTTTACAATCCCAGTTTTTCAACCGGTGACCCCATCTGTTGATGGTCTTAGTAAAAGGGCTGTCAAAGACAGCCTAAGACTGGCTTTAACCTGAACCAAAAAACAGAAGTGTGTGTGTGTGTGTGTGTGTGTGTGTGTGTGTGTGTGTGTGTGTGTGTGCGCGCTCCTGTTTGGCACAAAGTCTCCCACTGTGTTTCCAGCCAGCTGTTTGTACTGGCAGCAGCCTGCAGCCATTAGCCTGCAGAACTGTGTATCCTATCAGCTCTGTTCTTTGTCTTGACTGCTGTGCTGATGACTTGAGTTCATGGAGGGTTTCACACGTCACTCCTGTGCTGATTGCTCAGTCTGACCGATAAGCATGACTGTGTAACATTCAGGTTCCAGGCAGCAGAGGACACTCTGTATGTACAAAGCTCTGAGTGTACACTGCTCTGAGTGTGCACTGCTCTGAGTGTACACTGCTCTGAGTGTGCACTGCTCTGAGTGTACACTGCTCTGTGTGTGCACTGCTCTGAGTGTGCACTGTTCTGACAGTGCACTGCTCTGAGTGTGCACTGCTCTGAGTGTGCACTGCTCTGAGTGTACACTGCTCTGAGTGTGTACTGCTCTGTGTGTGTACTGCTCTGAGTGTGCACTGCTCTGAGTGTACACCGCTCTGAGTGTGCACTGCTCTGAGTGTGCACTGCTCTGAGTGTACACCGCTCTGAGTGTGCACTGCTCTGAGTAACAATTACAATACTAATTATATGTATAACTACTCCACCAATACTATTTAAACTCCATTGAGTAAAAAAAGATTACTAAGACAGCTATATATCACAGACAGTAATAAAAACACATGAAAATGGACATATGTAATAATGGATGAGAAAGGATACATATTGTAATACTACCATTTCCTCTTTTTAGTATAATTTCTGGGTTTCAAGTTTGATCACAGTGGACATGTGTAGATATATATACTGTATGTATGCATTACAAATATTAACTTGTATTCCTATAAGGATCATACTCAATACTGCTTCTGTCTGCATGTGTATTTATTTTACTTGTTTATGTCACAGCTTATCCAGAGTGGCTTATCGAGAGTGGCTCAACATTTCCATTTCCAAAGGTGGATATTTACAGAGGTAATTTTGGTTAAGCATCTCACACAGAGGTATAACATCCCCACCTAGGATTCTGAACAGATCTTGGACCATACCGCTACACCACACTGCTGCTCCTTACCGCTACACCACATTGCTGCTCCTTACCGCTACACCACACTGCTGCTCCTTACCGCTACACCACACTGCTGCCCTGCTCCTTACCGCTACACCACACTCCTTACTACTACACCACACTGCTGCTCCTTACCGCTACACCACACTCCTTACTATTACACCACACTGCTGCTCCTTACCGCCACACCACACTCCTTACTACTACACCACACTGCTGCTCCTTACCGCTACACCACACTGCTGCTCCTTACCGCTACACCACACTGCTGCCCTGCTCCTTACCGCTACACCACACTCCTTACTACTACACCTACACACTGCTGCTATTACACCACACTGCTGCTCCTTACTACACCACACTCCTTACTATTACACCACACTGCTGCCACCTGCTACCGCTACACCACACTCCTTACTACTACACCACACTGCTGCTTACCTTACCGCTACACCACACTGCTGCTCCTTACCGCTACACCACCACACTCCTTACTACTACACCACACTGCTGCTCCTTACCGCTACACCACACTCCTTACTACTACACCACACTGCTGCTCCTTACTGCTACACCACACTGCTGCTCCTTACTACTACACCACACTGCTGCTCCTTACCGCTACACCACACTCCTTACTACTACACCACACTGCTGCTCCTTACTGCCACACCACACTGCTGCTCCTTACCGCTACACCACACTGCTGCCCAGACCTGTTAGATGTGTCTCCTCATTAAATGTCATTTTCTTACCATTTATCAGGAAGGAAGTCACTGGACACATCTGACCATACACCTTGAAAATCTCTCCTCCCGCTGTGACAATTCTTCACTGATCTTTTATGGTCACAGATTTACAGATGGAAGGTCCTCTGACTGTTCCATTCCTCTGATGGGGTGTGATGTTGTGACGTGAGCGTGCAGGGGTGCGAGGCAGACGCAGGCCTGACAGCATGTCCTCTGTGTTGGTGGCTGTGCCGCTGGCTGTCATTATTGTGCTGACGGTGTTCGGGAACGTGGTGGTGTGCCTGGCGGTGGGCGCCAGCAGGAAGCTCCGCTGTGTCACTAACTGCTTCATCGTGTCGCTGGCCGTGACGGACCTGCTGCTCGGCCTGCTGGTGCTGCCGCTGTCTGCTGTGCTGCAGCTGACAGGAGAATGGCCCCTGGGGGCCACCTTCTGCAACATCTACATCAGCCTGGACGTCATGCTGTGCACCGCCTCCATCCTCAACCTCTTCGCCATCAGCGTGGACCGCTACTTCGCCGTCACTGCCCCGCTGCGATACCCAGCACTGGTGACGTCTGGCCGTGTCGCCATGGCGATGGTGCTGATCTGGGTGGTGTCGCTCATGGTGTCCTTTCTGCCCATCCACCTGGGCTGGAACACGCCAGACTTCAGCGTACAGAACCACGGTCAGAATGACAGAGCCTGCCTCTTCAGGTGGAACCGCAGCTATGTGCTGGTGGATGCCTTTGCCACCTTCTACCTCCCCCTGCTGGTCATGTGTGGGACCTACTATCGAATCTTCCGCATCGCGCGGGAGCAGGCGCGGCGCATCAACAGCCTGCCGTCCTCGCTCTGCTCAGCGGCCGCGGCACGGGAGCACAAGGCCACGGTGACGCTGGCGGCTGTCCTGGGTGCCTTCATTGTGTGCTGGTTCCCCTACTTCACCTTCTTCACCTGCATGGGTCTGTGGGAGGAGCCGGAGCCGCCGCAGACAGCCTACGCTGTGGTGCTGTGGCTCGGTTACGCTAACTCCACCCTAAACCCCATCCTCTACGCTGCCCTGAACCGGGACTTCCGCACCGCGTACGGCCGGCTCCTCTGCTGCAAGAGGCTGTGCTGGGCCCCGCCCTCTGACCTCACTGCGCCCCCTACAGGACAGCTGGCACTCTTGTGTGCACACACCAGCGGCTGCAGAGAGATGTCACCTGAGGAGACAGGCCTGGTGCTACAGGAGAGGAATGGCAGCACCTTCACTAATACCCAGGACAGGTAACACATAGGTCAGGTAGGACACAGGACAGGTAACACACACCAGGTAACACAGAGCACAGGTAACACACGTCAGATAACACACAGGTCAGGTAACACACACACATCAGGTAACACACACGTCAGGTAACACATGAGACAGGTAATACACAGGTCAGGTAACACACAGCTTATGTAACACTGGTACACAGGAGGTGTAGGGGCATATCCAGCATGTCACTGCAATCCCTCAGACTGCTGTCCTTCTCTCTGCAGTTAGGACTCACCCTGACACTGTTAGAGTGCTGCTCAGTGCACTGCTCATCAAACAGCAGCAGGAGAAAACTTCTTCATTAGCCAATGGCCGGGCGACACCCACATAACCTTCCCTATATACACACAATGACAATTACAGTTATCCTGCTGGAGGCAGGAGAGGAGGGACTGAGTCAATAAGCAAGACATAAATCTTAGAGGAGAAAGAGAGATGTATGGATGGAGAATGGGAGTTATAAAGAGAAGCTGGAATCTGGTGAAGATCTCATTTTCCAGAAGGAGAAAGATGAATGAATTAGTCCCTGATCCTGGAGGGAGAAAGCAGGACTCAATCCAGCATTGTAACTCAACCACCAACTTACCCCTTACCACTTATTATTTCACAATATATTCAAATGATCCTCTCTGAACACAGAAATTGTGCCATGCTGATAATAATATGGAGGTCTTGTGTCTGGCATAAGGTTACAGGTACACTTACAGAGACATGAATTGGCAGTATTATTGTACAGAGATGGTTGAATGTGCTGGATGCCTGTCACTTAGAGATGACTGGATGGAATGTTTGCCCAAATGCTGCATATATGGACAAATGTCTAGCTTGTACCTTGTCTAGCCAACCATTGGAACCTGGTCATGCAGCGCTTCTAATATTGTTGACTCCTTCTGTTTTTTTTTTTCCTTCTGTTGTACTCTGCTTCAACTGTAAGTTGCTCTGGATAAAAGCGTCTGCCAAATGAATACATGCAAACATAACTGCAAATATGGCATCATGGCAGCTGCTTTGGAGGAAATGATTCTGTCTATCTGCAGCTGCCCATGAAATTTCCTGCTCAGTAGTGGGAGAATCTCATATTACAGTCCATATTCATGCTACTCTTGGCTAAACTAGGATAAATGGAATAAAATCTCTCCTACTGTCTACCATGTGCTTTCTTTAAGGATGGAATAACCAGGAGTGAAGGAGGTGAGGGGGCTGTGTAAATGTGCAGTGTAATTCCTACAACATTCTGATTTGCCTCTGCTGGTGGGATGGTGTCTGGACAGACATGGATTAGTATGGAATCTCCCACGCAGGGCTCTCAAGCTGCATTGCATTTATGGACAAACTCCTGCATTCAAGCTGTAGTCAGACAAGTTCATTGGCTCTGAGAGAAAAATGTTAAATACGTTAAAACATGTCCAAAATGCACAGTTTGTAATTTCCCGTCTCTGTCTTGAACCTGGGCTTCCCATTAAAAGCATAAAGTACAGCATTCTTGGATTGTATCTCAGTGAATTTTCCTTGTCTTGTCATACACTTCTCTTCAGCAGTGTAGACCAGACCTTGTTGAAAGTTGAAAGTAAGTTACAATTTTTGATATCCTAGTGAATGGTAACAGAAACGAGCTCTTCAGTTTAAACTTAGTAAAAAAGTGATATCAGAGGGAAGACGTCTTCTTTGTGTCGAATATAAAATAACTGCACATCATTAGCAACACTCTGAGGGCTTAAAACTGATCTGGCAGCATGATGCTGGGTGAACCTACAGTGATAACCAGTGGCTTTCGCTCTGTGAAATGGTCTACTGTAACTGTACCTCTATCCGCAGGACCTGCTGACGAACACATGAGCAGAATCTTCCCAGCTCCTGAGCACGGGCAGGAATGTTGGGGAAGCAATACATTGAGCATGTTTTGATATGTCAGCTATTCAGTATCTCTTAAACTAGTATCCTGTGGTTACATTTGATCATGACTTGGAATGTGTATTCATCTATCCATCTTCACCAGAATTATGATCCCTTGTATAGTATTGGATGTCCTTTTCGGAAAAATGCAAAGGCACTGTGGTGTCCACTTTGAATGCTACCTATGTGTGTGCCTCCACCTGTACTAAGACATCAAACATTTTCCTGTGTTTTTACATTTTTCTCCATTTTAACAATGTAAAATCATGGAGTGATTTAAAAATTTGCATTGATGTGAACTGTAAATAAAAAGACTGTTTAAAAACTGTTATATAATGTTTATTATATGTTTTCAACCAAGAAGGGAGGAAGAGCAAGAAACCAACAGGGAGAGAAGGGGAGATTGATTTTTCAAAGCCTTCAGGGACCATTATTTCATGTTTTCAAAAACATGAAACTTGGAAACTTTTGGCTGTTGAAGTGTATGAAGTGTAGCACAGACAGTATGGGTGTACAGACAGCCATCAGCATTACATTACAGAGCAGTACATTACAGCACAGCATTACAGTAATCACATGTGTATATGAAATCTAGAATTTGAATCAAAACTAAACAATCACATCCAAATTTTGGATTTCATAATGTCAAGTTTCCAAAGATCAAGCCTTGACCTTTAGGCCATGACCTTTCAGTAAATGACTGTTTCACATCAGCATTGATGAAAGCCATCTACCACAGACTTAGCAAATAGAGTAACTTCTCTGCCAAATGTATAAATGTAAATGTAATGTAAATGTTCTCCAGTTTCACCCCTTGCAGAGATATGATAGAAAGGTAGAACTAACTGGGGGCAGAATGGAGAATAATTCACATTATTGTGATTGAAAGATTTGACAGATTGTTCTTTGAATATGGCATGATTATGTGAGTGACATCAGATTCTTCCATCTGGAGTGACTGGGGCAGCCACATGGCTTCATTGAAAACTGATGGAATGACGACAGGTCACCAACTAAACTCCCTCTTGCTGGTTGAAGGATAACTGAGAAGGATCAATCCTGTCACTTCTTGTCTCAGTCCTGTCCCTGGTGTCATTCAACCTTAGACTTCAATATCTTACATCAATGGTCCTTAAGACAGCTCTGTCGCAACATGTTCCCTATTCATTCTTAAAGGGCCGGCTACAGGGTAGGAAATGAGCCCCCTCCTGTGAATGAACAGTAAATAGAGGTTGGTGGAGTCTGACCTATGTCCAAGCACAGCTTGGGCGTGCTTGAGTGGTCACCGAAGGAATGAAGCTTCTAGCATCAACAGAGTAAGAGTTAATGTCCTCAATGCTTTGAAAAAGTTAGGGTCAAACCATAACATTTGAGTAAAGTCATGAATTTGTACCTTTAACCAAAAGAATGAAATTTCTGGTATCAATGGTGAAAGTCCTCAGTGGTTTGAAAACATAACATTTACAAAGGGTTTGCAAAGGTCAAACCATGATCTATCAGGAAAGTGAATGAAGTTCACAGAATCACATTTCTATACAAAAGAGTTAAAATTGTAGTATCAATCATCTAAGCTGTGAATGCTTTAAAAAAGTTACACTAGTATGGCATTAGCAAAGCTGACACCATGACCTTAAAGGAAATTATCCATTCATGAATTTGTACGATTAACTAATGTTCTGAAATGTTGGGCAGGAAAATACAAATTCATGAGCTAGTATCCCAGAACAGCAATGACAGAATTCATAGAATTATGGCAGGATGCCACCTAGTGGTGAAAAATTGCCAGCGTAACACAGTGGAAAAATGGGTTACTATATTTCTGAGGAGATGAGCCAGGTTTAACCCTCTGAGCCAACTAGGAGCCCAGAAACAGCAGGCCCCGCCTCTAATTGGTTTTGATTGACAATTTAGCAGGGCCTCGCAGAGGCCCGGGAACATTCAGAGGTGATTGCTCTCAAATTAACAAAATTAGGGGAA